>APFE030147016.1:288319-298381 GCA_000404065.3 Pinus taeda
AAACTTAGCTGTTACAAGAGGAACGCTTCAGTTCCAGAAATCGATTTTCTATCTCAGAAAATCGCAGGTTCAACACTGCTGTGCATTTACAGAAGAGACACACACTTGTTCTTCTAACCTTCTCTCAAAAACAGAACTGTTGTTCTAAAACTCTTACACTCACACAGAAAACAGAACTGCTGTTCTTTTTCTGCTTACACCTTCTTGCACTTGAAAACAGAACTACTGTGTGTTACATTTATAGGAAAATAAAAATCTGATTAAACAATAAACTAAGTAAAATATCTGTTGATATTTATCTTTGTATTTATTGCAGAAGGTGGTGATGCCTTCAGCAAAAATAAGACGGTTGTCTGCAGGGGATTTAATTTCTGAATTTAATGCTCAAAAATATCAGAAGACTTTGCGGCACCGAACAATCTGAAATAACTGCTGTAGATCAAATCTTTGTTCAGCATTTATGTGATGCAGTTGGAATTAAATTCCAACAGTTATCAATATCATTTTTTTATTCTTTGATCGTGAACTTTCTTTGGTTTAATCCAAATAACTCGAAATGTTCAATGTCTCTGCCACAAGGTCAATGAAGGCGGGCAAGCAGAGCAAATCTCATGAAGGTAGCCATGACAGTGATCCTGGTTAAAGGTGACAGAGTTTCCGTTTAGGCTATCAGTTTGAAAGGTGAAAGTGCCATGATAATGATGAATGAAAAAAAATTTGTTAGTGTTGAAGTATTGAATTACGAATTTCATGAATATGGTATGAAAGAGCAGTGGATCCCGAACAAAACGAAGTAGAGCACTTGGATCCATCCACATTATATTAACCATACAAATATCAAATATCAATATCGATGCTGCCAGTCCAGTTATCTGAACTCTTCTTGATTCCACCGACGGCATGCCTGTATAGAACACACCGATTGCAGAGAAGAAACTGCTTAGGCATCCACATGGGATTCCCTGAAAGATGTAATGAACGACGCTTGGTCCAGTTGGTTTTTTTCCAGGCCCCTCGGCTGACCTAGCTATCCACGTTCTACAGGATTGAATGGACATTCATCGGCTGGTTCAATGGGTACCCACGCCCAGGTCCTGGCAGTTCTTGAACAAACAGGTCGGTACCTCGTCTACAAAAAATCTGAGCTGAAAAAACACACATCACACCAAAGGCTCTGTTTAAAATTACGTAATACACTTACCTGGTATTTGGTTTAAACCAGGAATAATGGTTTAGGTGCGCTCTAATTTCAAATACTTTGAAGTCACCATAATTTCTGCTTCCATTCGCTTCTTGTTTAATGTAGAGCAGTAACAAGAGATTGGGTGGTTACTAGGCTCATCCTCGACGATACATCTTTCACGCCTTGGCATAACCCTTGAACGAAATTTCTGATAATAACTTTCAACGTTTCCAGAACCTGCAAAAACGAAGACGGCTTCTGGAATGTTATCTAAGGCAGTAAAATTTCATGGGAATTTTAAGATTACTCACCTTGGGAGAAAACTCCAGAGTCTAATGAAATAAAATCGTATATTTTTTTGGCATTCTTCGTTTCCATCTCATCTTCCTTCTTGGTTTTCCGAATCATGGCGTATGAGGACGAGGTTAAGGAGGCGGCCCTAACTCTGGATGAGTTTACCCAATAATAGGGATGCTCCTATTCATTCAGGCCCTTCTTGGAAAGCGATAAAGAAGAGAGCACACTGGAAACTTGCCTCGTCCTTAGTGCTCTCACCATCCAGATTTTGAGGCATTGTTCTGCTTTTTCTGATGCATGTGCTCGTGTTTCTTCTTAGACATCCATTCCCAAATTTCATACCGTTAGCCTTACGATAATCAAAACAAACAGAATTAAATTTCAAATACAACAAAGACTCCTCTATATGCTTGAGAGGCACACATCCAAATACAAAAGCAATTCTAAAATATAATTCAAATTGTCGTTCCCTTGTATTGTTGTTGTCGTCTGCAATCCTAGCAGTGGATTGTCGTTTCAAAGAAACAAGAGGGGGCATCTACAGATAATATTTCTCCTCTCTTCTCATCTTCCATTATCATTTTCAGATGAATATGAAAAAGGAAAGGAGAGGAGCAGTAGTACCCCATGATGCTTTCTATTGTTGTGGTTGCCATTTGTAATCTTCTACAAAGGTTCATTGTTGTGCCTTACACCTTCTGCAAAAATCCATATATATATATATATATATATATATATATTTTATATTATAGTATATATATTTATAATATATATTTATTATATAATATATAATATCTTCTTCCTGCATAGTCGGAAGAGCACCATAAAATCTCTCCGACTCTCAGTCCTTTGCATTAAACTGAAGAGCGCTCTCTCTCCACTCCTCGTTCTCGCAGCATAAAACCCCTCTGACTCTCTGTCCTCTGCGTTAAACTGAAGAGCTCTCTCACTCCTCTCCCAGTTTTCGCAAGTACACGTGAGTTAAATTGACTTAAACCGATGAAGTCTCTCCGCCCTCTCCGAGTTTTGGCAAACACACATGAGTTAAACTGAATACCTCTATCACGACAAAAACATATTTTTTTTTTTATAATCAATAAATAAAAAAAATTGAAATAATTTGAAGAAAAAAATTCAATTGTATTGGCATAAAAGCTTCGCCTAAAAAATAATTAGGTCCTCCAAAAAAATTAAACATTGTAATTGATTATGATTAAAAAAATCTAATTATGATTAAAAAAATCTGTCCTCAAAAATTCACAATTTAATTGATTATGATACTTTTTAATAACAATTTTAATATATGTTATATTAACCATGTTAATTGTGTAAAATGGCAGGTCTTTACACT
Organism: Pinus taeda; assembly: GCA_000404065.3. Classification (NCBI taxonomy): domain Eukaryota; kingdom Viridiplantae; phylum Streptophyta; class Pinopsida; order Pinales; family Pinaceae; genus Pinus; species Pinus taeda. The sequence continues at coordinate 291,151 of APFE030147016.1, forward strand.
TCATTAATATATTATTAGAGATTTTCAAATAAGCTATTAAATTTTATTATAAAATTTTGATAATGTTTAAGAGATATTAAATACATAATTCATTTAATATAATGTTAATTTAAATTTTAGTTAAAGTTTATATTGATCAATTAAAAAAGATATATTTTATGATATTAAAATAACAGTAATAATAATTGTATACTCCTACATGAGTTTCGCTTTGAATTGTATGCCCCTACATGAGTTTTGATATAGCTAATGGTTGATTTGGAAGAGCTATGGATGATAGCACATTTGCGGATAAATAAACGAGTTGACCTGCTCGAGGGTGTCCTGCAAACATCTCGTCCTTTGTCTGCCAGTGCATCTGATTGATTTGATTCCCCCTCTTTTATAGCATGAGACAACTCAGCGGACCCCCTTCTCTCAAGTTCTCTCACTGTCCCATCAACTATTTAAGGATGATCCTCTTCCAACTCTAAACTAGTCCGCTCGTCAAAATGCTCAGTAAATTTTCCATGCTCTGCCTCTTTTTAGCAAAACCTAAATGTCACAGGTGCCCTTCTCAAATTATCGTGATTGTAATGCCTTCTTTGTCTCCTATTTGACATCACTTTGCAATTTTGTCTCCCTTGGTGGGCTTAACCATCAAATTTTAATGTATCAATTAAAAAATTCTAGTTATTTTTGTTTTCAAACCTGTAGAATGTGATACCTTTATGTGTTAACCACAATTTTCATAAATAAATAAATTCTAATTTGTAGTATAATAATAATAATAATAATAATAATAATTTATTTTATTATTGTGTCTAGAGGTGCTCTACAAGGATGTATAGGAGATATATATATAGATGTAATGTAAGAAAGTAAACATTTTTAAATATTGTTCAATTTATAATAGGTAAAATATTTGTAAAAATTTAGTAATAAAAGATTAAAAGTAATATAGAGGGAAATATGGAGAGATGTTGTAGTTTCTACGAAAAATTAAATGTAATAAAATAATAAAATTCAATTTGTTATAAGTTAAGATCGATTTTACTTTATAAATTAAAATAATGATTTTGTAACGATATTTAAATTTAATCAATATGCAGGGAAAAACTTTAATACTCACAATAAGCTTACAATATAAAAATATTTTTAACCATGGATATTCACACCCACTTATTAACTTGCAAATAAACTTTATTACAATACCATGGGCTAATGCAGTGGCTCATCAATACAACATGCCCAAAAACCATCTCTCATTTTACAATCAAAATATTTTATAAATACTTTATTTGAATTTAATTTTATAACATTTTTTTAATCAAATCCAAAAGAAAAAAATTATAATTAATATTTAAACACCTATCACATTAAAATATATAGTATATCTATAGTAGCTAATAATTAAGATCCATTTTAAGTTAAAATAATAATTTACCATATAAGTTAAATAATAATTTTGTAACTATATTTAATTTTCATTAATGATGATGATGATGATGATGATGGTTAACGTCCACTGAGACCAAACTTTGGTCTATTAGACCTAAAGAAATAAATAATTTAGTTTGATTTAAGATTTTATTTCTATGATTAAAAAGCTTGGAGAGAAGCCTCCCAAGCTCACTATAATTTTGACATCATAAAAGGCTAGGAAGGTCACTATTGCGACAAAGAATATGAAACTGAGATCTAATGTGGTTGTATGCGGGGCACTCTAAGAGGAAGTGGATTTCATCATCAATGTTTCTATTATCACATAGATGACATATCCTTTCCATCCATGGTGTTTTAGGAACTGCACAACGACCTGTTTCACTATGGAGCTCATGATAGTTCGTTCTAATCTTTGCTATATTAATTTTCTTCTTTGAGATAGCTAAAACAGAGAGATACTTTTGATCTTCTAGGATGGGGTTGATGACCTTCTTATAATAACTTAATTTTCTTTTAGCCACTGCATCTTTCTCATACCACATTTTTCTTTGAACTTAGAAGTAACAATATTTTTAATGTTATTAATGCATCATTTTCGTTGATCTCCCAATGGTTTAACCAGGCCCTCATGTCTTTATACCACCCCCATTTGAGACTTTGTTGGTTTTGGATGGAATTTAAAGCTAGCTTGGGAAGTCTATGATCTCCTATGTTATTGAGCTTGTGCTTGTACAACAGAAGCCTAGTTATAGCTAGGCTTTCGATAGGGGAAAGACCTACTTCTATAAGGAGAATAGGGTAGGGTGTATTGCTTTTAATTTTTAGGTTATATGTTATAAAGTGCTTTTGAATTTGCTCAATCTTTCTCCAAGATTCTCTAGAGATGTTGCAACCCAAACCTCACATCCATATAAGATAACAAGAGTGACTAAAGCTTCAAAGAGGAACTTCTTTTTATCCCACATTACAAGGTTTTCCATTTTACAATTATTTTCAAGACCAAAGTAAGCTTTCCACCCCCCATTAATCCTTTTCTCAATGATATAGTTCCATTTGAGCTTGTGATGAATATCAATTCCTAAGTACTTGTAAGAATACACTTCCTCCAAGTTATTATTGTCATACATAAAATTAGCGTAGGTGTTCTTCTTCGATTTGATAATCATAACTTTTGCTTTGTCAGTGTTAATAGTCATACCCATGTAGAGCGGAAATCCTTGCAAGTAGTTCCACTAGCAATAGTTCAAGATGTAGCGAGGGTAGACCATCAATTAATTGTTCTACCCTTCCATGTATTAGGTGAGGTGGGTGAGGTCCTGAAGGCTCCTAGCTTCTGTAAAAAGCAAAAAGTTTCAAGGTGACTGGCCATAGAGGTTACAAATACGGGGACTGAAGAAAAGGTAGCCGAAGTTACAGATATGAGGGCAGAAGCAAAGGTAGCCGATAGGTGCAGTTATTTAGCCAATTTATATGGTATTTGAGTGCTATTTGAAGAGGTATAACAGCATATGAGGTGCTTTTTTGAAGGTGAGGCACAATATTTACACTAATGTTGAGCCTCCTCATACGAGTGTAGGAGAGTTGGGTGGTGGGGGAGAAGAGGCAGCTAAGCTAAGCTCATTGATCCTGCGGGGCCCGAGCCGTATCATAGACTGTCCTAGGACTAAGGAACAACTCTAACAGTTAGACTTCAAGAGGTCATCTACACTAAAGGAAAGGTAGTTGGTCCTTATATTCTTTGAGGAGCCCATATACTAGTATTCATCAGACATTCTTACTTGTCTTAGTAGCTTTTTTTCGCGCTTTCGAAGAACCGAAGCTAATGGCTCCAATAGCAAAAGGAACATAGACAAAAGTAGCTTGCCTCCTACAACAAAAGGAAAATAGAAAGAAGCTGGAAAGCTAGAAAATGTTGCATGAAGACATGTATTACTCTTCATGAATCATTAATGTTAATGTTAACATTTTTCTTTCTCTTATTCTGTCTGTGAAGCCAAGCTAATGCCTCTTGCAACAAAAAGAAAATAGATAGAAGTAGCTTGCCTCCTGCTACAAAAGGAAAATAGAAAAAAGCTGGAAAGCTGGAAAATATTGCATGAAGATAGGTATTACTCTTCATGAATCATTAATGTTAACGTCTGTCTTGCTCTTATCATGTCTTCTCTGTCTGCTCTTATTTACAGTTCAGATGGGGAGATATGCATTCGCTTATAACCTTATCCTTTATATGTAAAACAGATAAGAATACCTTGATTGTGATAAATCAGTGCCTCCAGCAATGCCTTCAGTAAGGAAAGAATGCCTCTGCAACAAAATTCCCCAACAAAGATAGGGAAGCTGAAGCCTACAACAGAAAATCAACTTCCAGGCATGGCGAAAGCAGCTAGCCATCAACTTCAAGGCATGTGGGAAGCCATCTACTTCCAGGCATGTGGGAAGCGGTCATGTTATTGAATTGTTGAACTCCCCTTTCGCGCATCACCACTGGTATGCTCGACAACTGATAACAACATGCACCACCCCCTGGCAGCTGGCAGCTGTTGCACCTGGCACCTTAACTTCTACATGCACCACATGGCAACTTCAATGCACCATTTGACAACTATGGGAACTTGCTTTAGCTTACCATCATAGCATTTAATATCTGTTAAACTGTGAAACTAATGCTAGCATTAATTTACACTATGAAACATAATGAAACAGATTTCTAAAATAAGTACACACAATATATGATTTTGGCCTCTCCGCCTCGAGAAGAGGCCAAATAATATGGTGAAACTATATGCCTCTGAAAACTTTGATTTAAAAGTGAGAGGGACTAAAAACAAACAGGTGAATTAATGGAATAACATCGCTAACTGATCATTATAGTCCCTGGCCATTGCCAAATGACAGGGACTAAAAATAAGGTCACTATACCAGGGGTGGTCTGCTACATCAATCAATTGCTCATTGACTAAAAACAAAGTAGAAAGTAAGTCATCGTCATCGCTTGAAACACTTGGCTCAAGATATTGTGTTAAATGTAATGCATGACAGGGACTAAAAATAAGGTCACTATACCAGGGGTGGTCTGCTACATCAATCAATTGCTCATTGACTAAAAACAAAGCAGAAAGTAAGTCATCGCCATGGCTTGAAACACTTGGCTCAAGATATTGTGTTAAATGTAATGCCAAGTCCCGTACCTTTATGGGTTTGGAATTTGAAATTGTGAAATCATGTTCTGATATCTTGGCGAGCCAATGTGCAAGTTCTCCTGAAAGCAAAGTTTGTGATGGGAGGAATTTAACCCCAGGGAAAGAGAGTTTAACATGTGTGTTTGCCAAGAATGTAATTTCTGAATTTCTCCATGGCTTTTACCGAAGAAAATGTATGTTTCTCAATGAAAGAACACCTAAACTCTTAGTTAAACAAGCTTTGACTCATACACATAGTAGGATTTTCTCTGTTAAAGGTAACACATATGGTAGCTTTACATATTTTCTCTGTTAAAGATAACACATATGGTAGCTTTACATTTATTTAGGTTTTAATTTTTCCTAATAATATAAACATTAAATACATTCTATCACTATATTCTTTTATAAAACTATATTCTTTTATAAAAAAAATTGTTATGAAAATTATTGACTTTCTAAATTCACATATTTACTTGTAATTTACTTTTACTATTTTTATGAAATGTTTATTTAATCTATAATTGTTAATTAAAATAAAATATTTACTTTTGATTTGTTTGGATATGCTACACTCAACATTATTCTGATCAAAATTGTAACCATTATTTTGAAATTTTTTATCAACAACTTTTCTTATTTATTTGCACTTAACTTCTTTTGAATTTTTATTTGTTATCCATGTCATTTTTTTATTCTTTGATCGTAAACTTTCTTTGGTTTAATCCAAATAACTCGAAATGTTCAATCTCTCTGCCACAAGGTCAATGAAGGCGGGAAAGCAGAGCAATCTCATGAAGGTAGCCATGATAGTGATCCTGGTTAAAGGGGACAGAGTTTCCGTTTAGGCTATCAGTTTGAAAGGTGAAAGTGCGGTGATAATGATGAATGAAAAAAAAAATGTTAGTGCTGAAGTATTGAATTCCGAATTTCATGAATATGGTATAAAAGAGCAGTGGATCTCAAACAAAACGAAGTAGAGCACTTGGATCCATATACATTATATTAACCATCTGCGAGTCCAGTTATCTGAACTCTTCTTGATTCCACCGACGGCATGCATGCGTAGCACACACCGATTGCAGAGAAGAAACCGCTTAGGCATCCACATGGGATTCCCTGAAAGATGTAATGAACGACATTTGGTCAGTTGGTTTTTTTCCAGGCCCCTCGGGTGTGTTGGGGATTTTTCTGTAAAATCCCAAAAACACAAAAAAAAATAAAACACACAGAGGCAATGCTCTGTTTCCTTTACTCCAGGATCTTTTGTGCACAGGGAAGCTTTAAAAGAACTTACACAGAACAGGGTATTGCACCACCATAAAAATATTTCTATTGATTAAAATAAATTCACTGATACATATTCATCCTCTTTCACTCAGAGGGATTCACCAAACATTACATAAGAAATTACTCTGTCTCCTTTGAAATTTTACACCACTGTGTGTAAAATTTCATTTACATTCACTGCTGTGTAAAAACAAAGATTACAAGGATTTACTGTTTTACCTTTTCACTGCTGTGTGAAACAATTCATGGTTTTTGATACATACATCCCTCTGGTTTTCTTCTTTCATTTCTTCACCTTCACTCCTGCACTGTTGTGCGTTCTCATGTCTTACACTTACCAAATTGACCAACCAAAATATTTTTTTACTTGTTCTGTAAAAACGAACTTACGCCACACCCGTGAATAATAAAAAAACATTAAAATTTAAGAAAAATTACTTATGCCCATGCCTATTTTAAATCACGCCCATACATGCCGTAAGAAAAACTTTAAATGTTTACCAACACCTATGACAAATTATTAAATAAAGGTATGGTCAAAATAAAACTTGACTTTACTCCACGCAATATTTAATGTTGGCCATATGCATCTTGAGATGCCCGTCGACCGTTGATTTGCCCTCCTCGAATCGAACGGCTGAGGTGAATATCGGAAGGCCTTTTTAACCGAACTTTACTCCACATAACATTTATTGCAGCCTCGTATGCAGCTTTGAACAATCAACGGTGGATAATGCTGGAGCACATCAGACGGCGGAGGAGAATATCGGAAGCCACTTTTTAGTTGACATTTACCTTCCGATAAATGTCAGAGGGTGATGTCACGCCTCATCCACGCGTCAACCCCAAATTGTATCGGAGCTCTTGTGTATGGAAACTGCCTTCACACAAAAGCGGTCCGATATGCATCCAGGTGGTTTGTGGTTTTGCTGTGGTGGTTTCGGGGAATGGTACGACAGCGTTGAAATTACATTTTCAACACTCCCCTTTAATTTCAACTGCTGGGCATTCGGTCATACCCAGACACTTCCTCAGAAATTCAAAGCTTTTCTGATCCAGTGGCTTTGTCAAGATGTCTGCAACCTGTTCTTGAGTCCTGCAATGTTCTAGGACAATTTATCCATTGTTCACCAATTCTCTGATGTAGTGAAACCTTGTATCAATGTGTTTCGTTCTCTTGTGAAACACTGAATTCTTTGACAATGCAATAGCTGAGCTATTGTCACAAAAAATTATTGTCGCTTTTGCCTGTTCTTGGCCTAAGCTTCTCAACATTCTTCTCATCCACACTGCTTGGCATGCTGCCGCTGTAGCTGCCACATATTCAGCCTCTGCTG
>APFE030147022.1:3883-27789 GCA_000404065.3 Pinus taeda
CATGTTTATCTCTGGGTACGCAGGTTCTCTCTACCTTGCCTACGTGTACGCACTCCAAACACACTGTGCCTGCATACTTGTACGCTCTGTAAGCCAAAGGATGGGTGCGTACCCCTGTAAAGGTCAAAAGGCGCCAGTTTCATCTTTAAAAAGTTACTTGTGGTCACTTCTAGAGCCTTCTAGAAGAGTGTTTGACGTGTATTGAGCGCCTCCAGATGGTTCATGCATCCCTATGATAGAGAAACTTATCCCATCAAGAGTGGAGCTACCCCATCCAAAAGAGGGAGTATCCCATTGATGTTGGACCTGAATAACTTCCTCTAGAACACTATAAATACAGGCATTGGGCCAGAGGAGGGAGGTTGAAAGCTGAACATTCCAAAGGGTAGATGCTGCTGGAATTAGGACTTCCTTGTAGAAGCTTGTGAGGAGAGATTCCCATCCTTTCTTGTTTCATTTGGAAGTGGGTGAGCTTATCAAAGTAAAGGAAAACTCTTGCTGGACCCTGGGAGGAACTTGCACAACACCAAGGCTCAGGTTGTAATGGTTTCTTTTGTTTCCTATTAATACAAATAAGTCCATTCTTCTCAACAATTTGTTATTAATGAGTTGTTTCATATACTCCTTGGTCTGTATGTTGAATATGTTTTATTTTATGAGATATTCAAGTGCTATGTAATCATTTTATTGTTAGTGAATGCAGGTTTCGAAGTGAAGGAGGAGCTCATCCGGATCGACGAGGCTGGACTACTACAACAGCGTTGGACTACAGGTAGGATCTAAACACTTGATTTCTTGTATGGTAAATGCATGTTTAGAGAAGGATTGTTCTTAATTGTCTTGTTTGTCACTAGAAAGCCTTAAGCTTCTAGGGAGGTTGGTTTTGTCCGCAAGATTAACTCTTTCCGCATGACAAATGCTTTCAAGATAATGTCTTTTTTTCAATACTCTTCCTGAGCTATGGTGAAGATCATTGATCTCAAGAGGAGTCATTTGGACATGTTGTGCCTCAGCTTTGCAATTGGGTTGAGCTATTCCAATGTGTGGGTTTGGAAATGGTGGTATGGGTAGTTGAGTGGGGGTGTATATTTGAGATGGATGTGGATGGGGTTGTAGTTGGGCAGGTGGTGGAGGCAAATGAGCGAGATGAGAGTTGTACTGGGGCCTCCACCCTTGATGAGGTGCATTCCACTAAGGCTGTGGCTGAGCATAGGAGTGAAATGGATGAGCAGCTGGTTGGGCATAATATGGATCTGTGAAGGAACAAGGAGGAGGTGTGAACCAGGAAGGATGAGCAGGGGGACCCCAAGAAGGCATGAAAGTGGCTTGATAGGGGTCATAATAGGTCTCGGATGCCCCTTGCAGTTCCTGTTGGTAAGATCTAGGTCCATGTGCCCTCCTTTGGTTCATATAATAGAGTGATTCAGTGGTTCCTTTGGTTCTCTGATATGCAGCTTTAAGTCCAGGTAAGGAAGGGCACTGATTCATAGGATGGTATTCTTCACAGATGAAACACACTTCCAGGGATTGCATTGGACATTTGTGCCTAGGATGCTTTCTAGTGCACCTGGGACAAAAGATGGCCAAAGCACTCTTGGCTTCCTCTTGCTTCCTTTGGATCTGTAAGGTATCTAGTTGCATGGCAAGAAACTGCCTCATCTCGCTCTTGAAATCTTCCATCAGATTCTCACATTCACCTCTAAGGATTGAGTTGGAAGAAAAAGTATTGCTCCCAACATTTCTGCTTGTAGCCATTTGCTCCAAAGAAATGTTTTCTTCTTCTTCTCCCCTAGAGGTTCTTCAAATATTTCTTGCTGTCCACCTAGGGGTTCTTTAATCACAACCATCGAGGAAGAGAGAAGGTTTGTTGTGTGAAGCAGTGGGGGTGTTGTGCAATCATTTTTCTAACTTATCTCTACTCCTACAAGGCATAAAAGAAAATATTTTTGGTTGATTTTTGTATTTTTTCTACTTGTACCTGCAAAACTGAAATAGATTGAACTGCAACTAACTATCTTGTTGAAATGAAAATGCAAAATTGAAAGGAAATTAGGAAAGGACTAATCTATTTTGCTGAAATGAAATTGCAGGAATGAAATGCTAAGCTACGCTTGCATAATTGAAATTGCGGAATTGAAATGCTAATCTACGCTTGCAGAAATGAAATTGTGGAATTGAAATTCTAATCTATGAAAGCAGGAAATGTCTACTCTACTTTTGCGGAAATGAAATTGCAGAATGGAAATGAAATAAACTACTTAGCATAAGGTTGTAGTAGAAAATAGAAGAATAGCACCAATCACCAATACTCTGATGCTTCCCCGGCAACGGTGCCAAAAAGAGTGTTGAGCCCCAGTATTGCAGCAATAATGTTGCAACTCCTGGAACTCCCTTCTTTAATTTTATCAACCCGGTAGTTCGTAACAAACTTGGAAGTGACGGTGCTGTATGCACAAGTACTAGCTCTTGTCGCGGCTGTCACTTGATCAGCTGGCACAAGTCCGCTAGGAGCTTAAGCCAACTTCTATGAGCTCCAGAAGAAGCTTTTTAACTGATGGATGAAAGCTAACTCAAAGAAGACTAATCTACATGCAAAAAGAAACTAGAAAGTTGAAAGGGAATGTAAACCCTAGCAAACCCTAATTTTACCAACTAGCCCTACTGATGCAAGAAAGAGGATGCAAGCTACTAAAAGAGATGCCATTGACTTCTAGGAAGGTAAAATGCATGTGTCTAAGTTATCACTATTTGAAGAAGACATCTTTTTGTATTTTTGAATAAGTTGTCAGAATTATCATGCATGTACTTTCACTGTTTTTTATTGTGCAGAAGTGGATCGGCGAGAGAAAATGCTTGCAGGAGGTTGGGAAGGTTTAGAGAGGACCTAAGGGGTCCCTAACACCCTTCCAGAGAGTTTCACAAAGTTTGGCGATCAAGAGACCACTTTCGTGAGCTTTTATAGGAAGTCTGCAGGGTTTCTATAGGATGTTCTGGAATTTCTACAGGATGTCTGTAATTTTCTACAGGATGTTCAGAAATGGGATTTTGGAGGATGGATGGAGGGAGAAAGATGAAGGAGTGGGTATGGAGGTGAGATAATGGTGTGAGAAGGTCCAGGTTTTGGTGGATGGAGCTGAGGAGTGATAAGGACAGTTGGATTTGTTCAAGGAGAGATAAGGCAATGCTACATAATAATATGGAAAGTAGGTCAACGTGAGGGAACGTGGCAAAGGCAAGGCAAGGATCTGAAATGGAGGATGAAGCAGGTAGGTTGGATGGAGTATGGGTAGATGGAGAAGTATGATAGGCGCTCTGCAAGTTATTTTTCAAACTAAACAAACAAACACTTAGAAAACCTATGACCTAATTACTTCACTCTAATCTGACCTAAGTAACAGCAAAAGGAAATGAACAGAAGTTTATTCGAAATGAAATACGTGAAATAAATATGCAACTAAGCAATCATAAACTAAAGCATTTAAACATAACTAATATCAGTGTTTGCAAATGAGAATTTGAACACTAAGGATTGCATGACAAGGCAAAACAGCATTTTTGGTGGCAGCAAGGTCACCTTGGTCCCAGCTCATGATTCCACTGAGGGCGAGGTGAGATCCAAGGTGCTTGGTAGTATTTTTCTGAAGATCTTCCCTTTGATTAACCTATCAAGTAAATATGAACATGAAAAGCTATTTTAATCATCAAAAATTACCTAAGTAACAAAGCAATATTCTAATCTAAATAGCAGATTTTATTCTAAGAATGTAGCAAAGACACATGAAAGTAAACAAAGGAGGTATTGGGCACTTGAGATGGGCCCAACCCCAAGAGCTACAACCTCTTAAGAGAGATTTAGAGCTGGTGCAAAGCTGGATTCATCTTTATTGATCAAAAGAATAGTTACATTCCAAAAACTGTCCGCAAGGAAAACTTGAAAATGTGCTGAAATGCAGAGCTAATCTACTGCATAAAAAATGACTAAAACAATGACTAAAATCGAACTACAAACTAGCTAACTTCTACCTACAAAGTGTCTAACTACTAGTTAACCCAAATGAGGCCCTAAGCATTCTTATTTATACAAATTGAGGACCCCAACAGTCCTCCTAAACTTTAGGGACTCAGCTGCCCAAAACTTGCAGTTAACAGCAGTCCTACTTGACTTGCTTGGCTTCCCTTGTGATAATCGATTTGGTAGCCCTTGAACTCCAAGCTAATGGTGGAGAATTCGAGGTAAGGGCCCATAAATGAAGGGGACACCTTCCTAAAAATCCTCTCCACGAATTTGACTGCCAAGTGCTCATTTAAACCTTTGATTTTCTCTCCAAATTGACCAAAAAGACTGCATAAAGCACACATTATACTTGTTGGCATAATGACTAACCCAATTCACTCTATTAGCATAAATATAATCAAAACATGCAATAAACTAATGAGAATGGTGGATTAAGTCGAATTAGGAGGTTGAATGAGCCCATATAATTATCCATTTTTGGGGCTCATCAGTTCCACAGAGTTCTTATATGTACCATTCCATTTGTTTGAGATGACCAAGCTCAAAAGTCTTTTCATGCCCTAAAATGTGCTCTCATTTCCACTCCTTTGATTAGTCCACCAAACTTTGAAAGGGATTTCATCCTGTACATCTCTTCATCCACCCATTTTGTTGTTGGGTTTCTAATACAAGAAGATTTAGCCAAAATAAAACATGTCATCGATTACGTGAGTAAGAACCTCAATGGTCCCCCTATGTTCAATTCACACGAAGAAAAGATAGCGCTGGCAGTCATGTTCTCCATTCAGAAACTTCACCATTATATCCTCACATGTCACCACTTTCACATGTACCACTAAAGTGGTGACAAATTCCAACCCAATGGTTTTCTTGTTGAGTCGATGGATCATCAGCAGGAAGTATACCCATTGGATTGTTACCTTGTAAGAACATGATCTCAATTTTATCACCCTCAAAAGTAAGAAAGGTTTGGCCCTTACTGAACATATTTATAAACTGCCCACTAGTGTGCATGATCCACTAATTAATGACAATCTCTTAGACGAACACTTGTTCGTTATCACATTCGATGATCCATTGTATGGTGACATCGTTACATATCTATAAACTCAAAAGTTTGCCCCCCATCTCACTCGTGATGATCGACGATTGATTCGACATCAATCCCCCCGCTACCTCCTCATCCATGATGATCTTTATCATTGCGGTGTCAATACTATCCTTCGTCATTGTCTCACCCATCCTGAAGCTGAGCAAGTTCTCAATTTGTGCCATGGTGGCACTTGTGGTGGCCACCTCTTTGGAATGGACATTCCCCAGAAAATCATGCATGTTGGGGTACTTTTGGCCTTCTCTCTTCAATGATTGTATTGTGGCAGTCAAACATTGTCCCAATTTCCAGTTAGACACCCCTAAGGCGCAAGCTCCACCTGCTCCCTCCATTTATTTTTCATAGTCGGTCCTTTCTATAGATGGGCTATTGACTTTATGGAGTGTCAACCCCTATCTACTAATAACCAAAAGTATATTATCGTGGTTTTCGACTACTTTACCAAATGGGCTAAAGCCATGCCAACGTTCACTAATACCACGGCTACTGCAACCCTCTTATTTTTTAACCATATTATTACTCGACTCGGGGTTCCAAAACAATTGATCTCAAACCATGGCCGACACTTTGAAGATAAGATATGGCATGAGTTATCCTCTCTATTGGGCTTTGAACATAAATATTCGTTATCTTATTATTCCCAAGGCAATGTCCAAGTTGAAGCTATCAACAAGATCCTTAAGGCTATGCTTCAACGGACAGTGAATAAACATAATACCAACTAGCATTTAATGCTCTTCCCTGCGTTATGGGCCTATAGAACTTTTGTCAATACCACCACCATGTTCACTCCTTTCCACCTTGTTTTTGGAGAGGAGGCAATTTTACCAATCGAGTGTAAAATCCCTTCCCTTCACCTTGTCATTGAACTCCTCCCGGACACCCAACCCTTAGAAAAATGACTTATCTTCTTGATCATGCTTATAAAGACCATCGTGTTGCATTGAAAACAACCGAAGCATCTAAGAAACACACCAAAGCTCAGTGTGACCACAAATTCCATCCCCTACCTTCCATGAAGGTGACCTTGTTCTCGTGTATGACCAAGATCATGATTTCCTAGGGTGTGGAAATTTTGAACCATTATGGCTAGGTCCTTATAGAATTCATAAGGGTTTTGGCAAGGGGGCATACCTATTAGAGGATACAAAAGGAGAAATCCTTCGTAATCCTTGAAATGCACTCTATCTCAAGAAATTTTACCCATAGCATTTCCCATAGAAATGCATGTATATATTTCTTTCTTCTTGAATTTAGGTAGCTTACATCCCCCACATTCTTACACATTGGCTTCTTGCATCTTTCAGATGGATCCATCATCCACACTTTATATCAGCTTTTCCGATCGTGCGAGTCACTTCACTAGGAATCTTTCCTCGGCATCTTGGGCCATTTTCACCCTTTGCATTCGTTAGTCCACTCCAACGGCATTTTCATTGGACCTGCCACCAATAATTAGGTCGAATATGATGTTTTGATGGGTTTGTTAGCTGATTCCCTTGACTGCCACATCCTTCACCTTCATGTTTGTCTATATTCCTTGCTACTAGTCATGTAGTTGAATGGCGTTTATTGTGTGCATAATCCTGTCCTATTTAGAAAATATGTAAGATTGAAGATTTTTATGCTTGAATTTGAATCCATTTCATTCAATCATGTTCCTAGAGCCCAAAATCACTATGTCGATACCATTGCTAATAACATACTAAATTGGCATTTATCGCATGTAAGAAGACATCCATAAAAAGATGGCAAGCCATAATCGCCACAAACAAAAATATGCATAATCATATATATTTGTATCATCATACAATGTTTTGAATCCATTACTCTAAATACATCCAACATGCCCACTAGAATGTTTTCATCAAACAAAAATGGGGACCCACATGTCCCTATGTCTAATCACTATCATCTGGAGATTTCTGAGCCAACGGCTTCATTCCCCCATCCCGTAGATCTCGTCTGCCCTGACCAGCCATTGCCATGCACCACATCATTCCTCACCACTCTAGGGGAAGACCCATACACTCACTAGTATACCAATATTCTATCTAATGTCATTCACACTCTGTCACCCCAGTCGGTAATATTCCACATCTACATCATAGATCCTCTAGTAGAGCACCATCATATGGTCTCTGTTGTGATGAGGTACCCCCCTGCTTTGTAGCCCCAGGCATTGAATCTCGTTCTGCGTATCCTACCAACCTCATTGGTGTTATATCTGCATACCACAAAGTTTAGAAATCAGTACCATATACAAATATTTCTTAACTATAAATGCACCAAATATATAGCAACTTTCACTTACCATTTGAGCCCCATGATCGTCATGGTGGAAGTGGTAAGTCGGGATCCCCCTGATAGTTCATGTCATTGTATGGATAGTCATATATGTATAGCGGCATATGGTCCCAATGAGCAAAAAACTCAGGTCAGAACACTCGTCTGACTCCCCCTCCACTTCCTCGCCTCAGTAGCTACCCTCAGCAGTGCATCCTAGGCTCCTGTGGGCCCCCATCATGGATCTAAACATGAGGTCGTATAGTGGGGATCTTCTCAAAGAAGAGTGAGCATAAGATTGTCCCAAATGAACAACTATCATTGGTCCCTCGTTTTCATAATGTCAAATTTCATTTCAACGATGATAGCAAAATCTAGGCCCACCCATAGTAGGTCACTCCCAAAACACTCTCCACCAACATCATCAGCCCTCTAATGAAATGGTGGAAGGCATGGCTACCATATATCTATAGCACCACTACAGATATAGCTCGTGTCTCAAGCCTCTCCAAGTCATCAACCCAGATGGCCATTCCCTTTGCATGGCTACCTTGTACACAATGACACTCAGCAAACTCATGATATGTCTCCCACGAGGCAGCAATGGATGTATCTCCCCTACCACCCCCAAGGGGGGAAATCCTATCAAAAAATATGTCTTGGTTCATGAGCTCAATATTGTTCCCTTTCACTACAAATGCCTCCTGTTCCAAATGCCAATAACTCAAAATCCTCGATAGCAAGGGCTCACCAGTCTGCATCAAAGGTTCTCTAAGAACTTCAGCATGCCACATCATGTTAGTATCCCTCTCACTACTTTATCCCCCTAAATCTCAACACGGAGGGCCTCAAACTCTTGTTCTCACCATAATATATTTTAACTTTTCCATACCTGCAAGATACCATTATTTTTTGTCAATCAAGAGCATAAAACAAATTCGTGATAGAACTCAACCTCAGCTTCTAGCAGACCACCAGTCTTACTCATCTTCTCTGTCCAGAGTGCAACTTTTTCCTTGAAAATTGTGTTGAACGCACTTGTGGGGCCCATTTATACACTCCATAGTGCATATCAGGCCCCAAAAAGTGTGTTGTGACTATGAGGACGAGAAGGGGTCCCCAACAGGAAACTAAGGCCCTAATCTAAAAATCTAAACCACTGAAATTAATGAGTATGGTTAGGCCACCTACCTCCAACATGCAGATCCTGATTCTGATGGTTTTTTTTTCCTCTATGATCTCCACAATATTTATGGCCTTCTCCTCCTCTCCAAATTCTCCACATTTCACTATGCAAATGAATTGGATTTGGAGGTAAAAATCCCTTTTATAGGAAAAACCCTAGTTTTTTCCGACACCCATTGCGACCAAACCATAGCTTTATTTGACGAACCATTAGCATCGTTGGAAATCTCTCACCAAGTTCTATAATGGGTCTCTGTTTTTTTTGGTAATTTGAAACTTCACCTAGAAGCCATTTTTTCCATGAGGTCTCAATTTACCACCTCTTAAAACCGAATCTTTTCACCTGATCCATCCATACTCTGGTACCACTTTACCTTTTCATTGGTTGAATCATGTGCCGATTTTCGCAATGAGTAACCACCATTCACTCATGTTTTCGTGGTCCCCATCGAGCCTATTCCATGTGGCAGCATCATCAAGTCACCCTTGTTTAAAGCATTTGAGATGTGTCACCCTTGTGCTTATGGAGTCTATTATGAGTCCCCACTGCATCCTATTACAATGTTTCATTCATATTCATGCCACATTTCTTCCATTTTATTCATATTTTGCCTCCAGTCCTTCTACTCCATCTTTGTAAAACCCCTGTTTGAGTCGTCAACCATCTCCTCTGGAATCGAGTCAGTCGCTGCCAAGTAAACCACTTTATATTGTGCTCTGACGAGGGAATTTTTCATTTCTCCATCCATCTTGTTTCCTTCCATCATTCTCCTTAGTGTCAGTCCATCAGTCACTCTACTATTTTCCCTCGTACCTTTGTTAAGGCTTCCTCATTGCCTTAACTCTGGTGGGCTCTTTTCTATCGACCTCAGCACATTTATTCCAAAAGAGTAGTCTAGAGGGCGATGTACCTTGGTTCTAGCTTCCATCTTTGTTCGGTGCCTCATGCTAGGTAAAGGGACTCATTATTTCCCTTTGACTTAGTCATTTTTTACGTGCTCCACATTAGCTCCTTATCGCACTATTGAGATTCGTACGCTTGATGGTTTAGTGATCCAGATGATTGTCCTAGTGATTCCCAGGTGTGTGTGAGATTTTTCAAATCTCATGAGGGGGTGGCCCTTCAGGTAGTCCCCCACATGCCCGAATGGCCAAGATATTGATCCAACCTTTGATGCAGTTCCGCAGATTTGATGGGTTCATTTTCTGCCGCTTGTAGTGCCCACAGCATGTATGTCTCTTCTAGATGATCCATTCATATTTTAAGAGCCTTTTCCTATTCAGCAGGGCTTCCTTTGTTTTGATCCCCCCTCCCCATGTTAGTTTGAGGGGCATTATATCTCATGTACTTAGATATTATTGTATTCAGTCCTGGCCTATGTTTTTCCAGGCACATTATGTATATGGGATCCGTTGTATTATTCTCTAGCTCGTTGATGTTAGTGTATCATGTATCATGTACTTTATAGCTCGGTCCCATATTGCTAGGCTCACCATTATTCTTTTTACTCAGTTATATTGGTGGGTATGGGTATGCCTCCCCCGCCTCATTTGAGATCATGAACTACCACATAAAAGGAGACTTCTATCAATATTATAGGTCTCACCCCCTCCATTATTTGTCCATCCTTGTCTTGCTTTATATATATAAATAATATATATATATTATATATATATAATATATATATATATATATATATCTCGCTCTCTCTCTCTGACTCCCCTTTTGGCATCTCATGAAAGTGTAAGTTACAACATATTTCAATCATACGATTTTCTCCTAACACTCATACATGTAGGGGCAATCTGTTATCAGTAAATAATGATCACGTAACCATTTCTAACTAGGCAGACTGAAATACACCATGTAGATTTAATTTTACCATAGTAAAATTGCTTTCACTGTGGAAAATAATTTATATAAACCACATTTATTAAATTATTTTCTGATTTAAATCAAAAAACCCCACGTGAATAATTAGATAAATCACTATTTATTTAATTTTCTCTAGGAATTATTCTTAAATCATTATTTAATAATTATTCCTTGTCACATTATTCTTACCTTTTTTTATGAAATCCATAATCAAACAAACCTTGGAAGCTTCTTGCGAATGTATCTTCATTTGTACTTCCCATCTTAGCATGCATGAGAAAATATCGAAACTTATTATTTTTTATGGAGATTTCAAGGTAAGATTGCTCCAACCATTCACTGATTGGATTATTAAATTTGAAACGATCCTTTTGAGAATCCTAAGATCCTTGAAAAGATGAATTTTCAATTTGAGGTATGGGATCATGATGAGAATATTGTGAGGGAAAATTAATTTAATTGTGTTCAAAGGGCTTGACAAGATACTAAGGGTTAGACATAACCATCAGCAAGAGTTGAAGTGCCTCAACTTCTTGACAAATATCTAAATAGTGAGATGATAAACCATAGAGATCAAAGGATATAGGACAATTGTCATCAAATAGGCTGGTAAGAAAATGATAAGTTGAATGATAGTTATCAGGATCAAAATTATGATCAGAAGGACCAATAAAAGCATAATATTCTTGATTATAAGAAAATAACAATAGGTCAACCTAAATAGTTTCAAAAATACTTTGAATAATAGAATCAACTTCCTTGCGTGATGAATGTAATAAACCATTTCCTTGTAACTAGTTACACATTGTACTCTCATTGTAATCATCGAAAGAAGTGAAAAAGAATGCTAGTATATAAAACACATGAAACCAATCATGATACAATTAGTGAAGAAGAATTTGATTCACCAAATAACTTATGCATTCACTAACATTCGAGAGTATTTTAGCTGTGATGAAGAAAAATATTAGTTGTATAGAATTCACAAGAAAATTCAGGAGCTGGTTATTCTGAAATGCATCTAATAGACATGATTCCTTCAACCAGAGAATCTTTGAAATGATAAAATTTTCATCTACATGCTTCTTTGAGAGATATGCACTCCAAACCCAATTTAAATACAAGAGCCTTGCATGGAGATGAATCAACTGAAATAGGATCTTGAATCTGATTAGAAACTAGATCTTGAAAGTTAGAAAGAATAAATCCAAAATACTAAACTTCTTTCAAGAAGGAATTCACCTCCAGTGAAAGCATGTGAAGAAAAGAATTCTTTGAGGAAAACTAGATATGACTTAGTTAGTGGTTCTTACCAGAGTCACAAGATCCTGACATAACCATTAATAGAAGTTGAAGTGCCTCAACTTCCTCACGAATCTCAAAACTTTCAAAGATTGTAAAATCATATTTTAAATATTGAATCATATCATTCATGGTGTGAGGATAGATACTTTTACTGATTTCAATGAGACCACTACTAACTAGATGGAAGTCATCTTTGTCACTAATTTAATTAGATTTTACAACTTCAACAACCAGATTACACAAGTTGAAAGATTCTTCTGATCGAAAATCTAGAGATGTATGAATCGAATAAATTTCATGAGCAAGTTGATTTGAAGATTTGTCCTCATGCAAAACAAGAGATGATGGGGGGTGGAAACAATACTCAATGATTTTATTGTTTTATTTTTCATCATGGATAACCTCCCTACCTTGTGTCAATTGAGTAGTTAAATCATCAAATGAAGAACTTGAGCAACATGGAGTATCTTTGTTGCTAGTAGATGCATCACAAACGGTAAAGCACAAGGGATAGTGAGGTGAAGAGGAATTTTCAATAATAACATATTATTTTATCGGATTAGGTTCCAGATCTAATTCTTTCAAATCAAAGTCTTCTCAAGAAATCGAAATATCAACTAGTGCACTTGGGAATTCATCATCACATACATAAACGAAGTCATCATCATCAAAATGATTGTTTCCCAAGACTATAGGTTGATTAAGAAACTTAACTTCATTTAATTGATTACCAAGATTAGTAAATTGAGAATCATCCAAGAATGGAAGAGCATCATCTTGACATGGGGGATTTTGAAAAATGGAAGAGATATCAAAAGTATCTTCACTTTCTTGCTCCTCTACCTGTGTAATGTGACTGCCTTGTACTTGATTTCAATTTGAACCAACAACTTGAAAATCAAGAGACTGTGAAGAACTAGTTTGTGGAGTAGATTGATCAACTAGATCATGATACAA
This sequence comes from Pinus taeda, assembly GCA_000404065.3. Lineage (NCBI taxonomy): Eukaryota > Viridiplantae > Streptophyta > Pinopsida > Pinales > Pinaceae > Pinus > Pinus taeda. The sequence goes on from APFE030147022.1 coordinate 16,619, forward strand.
AGATTCATGGCATGTAGATGATAGAGGATGACATATTTTCCTTAAAGAAGTAATACTTTCATTGGAACAAGATTCAAGATTGAGGTTAAGAATGCTAGTATCATCTTGAGGAGTGGAAGAACTAGCCTTCATTGTAGGCTCCATGAACCATTCCAAGGGTTCCTCCATCAGATCTAGATCATGAGAAATAGATGAAGGTTGAAGAGACAGATCAACCATCTAATTTTCAAATTTCCCAACTTTGACATCATCGTAAGGAGAAACCCATATTGGAACTAAAAAAGGAGGAGGACAAGGAACAAAAGGAATAGTATGTTCCTCCTATGAAATTAGAGGTGTCTCAGGATTCACAAGAGTTGGGGAAGAAGAAACATCAAGGGGTTTAGATTCACCATGAAAAGAGATATGAACAAAACGCTCAAGCTTTTGTTTAAATAAATCCAAATATGTGCCTTCTTCATGAGTTCATAACAAAGGTGAAGGAATTGATTAGAAAAATCCTCAATTGATTCATTAGGCTTCATTCTTAGTTGATTAATTCTTTTAAGGTAATCCAAATAATGATACATAAGAAATGCTAAATGAAGCTCCTTGATGAAGTGTTCAAAAGAATGAATGGAAGAGGGTGGTAGGATATGATACCATTGGTTAACTCAACCTTCAAGTGTGAGGTAGAAAAGAATACAAATGACATATTCACATTCAATTTCATAGTGTTAACAAAACTCAAGAAAAACCAATGCATGCTTGTCACTGGATGTATCACCCTCACTATCAAACTTAAATTGAGACAAGTCATCAAGTTGTTCTGTGAAGATTATAATTTTTCCAAAGGGATAGGTTAGAGAAACATTATAGGATTATGATTTGGGGATGAGCCATTTAAGATAAGAGATTCCAAATAGACTCAATAGGCACAACTTGTCATCTGGCCCTCCTTCTAGTGCCATTTTTTTATGGTGTTGAAAATCTGCCAACCAAAGGGGTCTCCTCGATGAGAAGTCCCGGTTAGATTTTTCACCATTTAGTGTGGGGAGCCCTTTTGGAGTAAGGCCTGACTACCATATTCTTAGATAATTTTCTTAACTATGATGGTCAGCACAAGAGAGTAATGTACATGTACTTTCGGATGAAAAAGTGAGTATGCCTTGTGGAATGTTCAGTTTCAAAATGTATCAAATTATTCTACCGAAGGGAAGAGAAAAGTGAGCCTTTAATAGAAAAGTAATAGTATTAATCTAGTAAAGACACACAAGCATATACATATGAATGAAATTTTGATCAACTAGCAAAATAGTTCACATAGAAGCAACGACTATTAAAACACATACACCAAGCCTTCAACAACATGAGTACCAAATCCACCAAAATAATTCAATTTTATTAGTACAGATGAAAACAACAAACATCGCAAACATTCAAAGAATAGTCTTACGATATTTATGACATACACATGAAAGTGTGTTAGCTCAATGAGCTTCGAAATTAAGAAAAAGTTTCAAGATACATTAGTTCATTGAACACCACTAGATCCAATAGTGAAGCATTAGAGAATCCACTTGCTCCTATAAAAGATATATCTTCCTCTCTAATACCTGGTAGGAGAGCCAAGGTGAAAATTCCTTTGCATGAGCTATGAGGGTGCATATAAATGAGGTGATTATTCACCTCCCTTGTGACTCCTAGATTACTCTCATGATTGTTTGACTTATCTATGACTCTTTGACTCCTTCATGACTTTTCACATTCTATGGATGACTCTTTTACTTCCACTTTACATTGCATTTATCCAATATTGAATATACATAATCCACAAATGATGTGGAAAATGTTGAATGTAACTACCCTAGTTGAATTTTCATGTAAAAAAATATAAGGCCAAGGTCATGGGACACGTATTCCAAGTTGAGTGGTGGGAAGAACATCCTAGTGGGTGTCACTTTTGGTTGATTATGGCTAAGGAAATAGGAAAATGAATTGTCAAAGGCAAAGAGGAATTAATTGGCATTTTATTTATTAAAATAATGGAGAATACGAGAGAAGAAAGGTGAAAGGTCACAAATTTGCATGAGGAGAAAATTGAAGGAAAAATAGAGGAAAATCAAGAAAATAAAAGCCTCAATGATAAAAAGGATTCTGAGGATTAGTTCATGGCTTTTGTCAATTAGGATTTTTTCAATTTTAGCTTGGAGATCTCTATTCTATTCTCTCTCTCATACTCTTGCACACTTAGAGTTTTTTTGGAGCACTCTTGGGGGAGTGTGGCATACTTGGGATTTGGAGCAAGAAGGCAAAGGAAAAGTAGGAAATCACAAGGGAACAATGGGCCATATGTTAATAAGAGGTATTAACTATTATGATATATGAGAATATGTATTGATTATGTTGGTGACATTATGACTGAGTTTCCATGGTTGACATGTTGATTATTGTCGGTTTATATGTTGATTATTAGTTGGTTATATGATGTATATTGTTTATAACTCTTGACATGTTTGATGAATATGTGATTGGTTATCAAATGCATGACCTAATATATGTTATTTCAGTTAATATGTGAGGGAATTAGACCTTCTTGACGATTCTTAGATAAGTATGAGACCCCTATGTTCAGATGTGTATTTATGACCTATAGATTTCATGTCCATCATGTGTTTGATGAAATGTTTGTCATGGTTAGGCTTAGTTAGGTTAATTCCTTGATCAATTTTTGTGTTAGAAGCTTTGTATTTGTGTCATTTATCATTTTGGAAAGTTTCATCAAGTTCTGAGAAGTTACCTGGAGTCTAACCCTAAAAAGGTCGCACAAATTTCACGGTCTCAAGCAAAACTGGTTGAAACAAACTGCAGTTGCATACTTGTAGTGGTTATTCATACGAATGGAGGCCTACAGTCACATGGTTACATGATTTTTCATGCGACTTGGAGTCAAAATCAATGAAAAGGAAAGTTAACTCATGGTTTGGACACCTAGAAGGGTAGTTTATCTCTTGGGGGTCCTGTAGCACCTGAGGAAGGTCACAAAGGTTTTGTTTTGTCGATTCAACTTATTTAAGGTGATATAGGATGTTTAATCATATCATAGTAACTATTCTTCACATATTTACCCCAATGGACCGGTAAACTTAGGTAAGTGTGGAAGGATGGCATTACACTTAATCACGACATGACATGACATTGATGGCATGGACTGCATGATGACATGGAAATGTCAAGGCATTCTCTGTTGATACTTTTTTTGCATCTTCTTGAAATATGGCACATGTTATTATTTTTCATCCTCCATATGGCATGAAGGTATGGAGTCTTCAATGTAATCTTGATTTCCATTTGTTATCACAATCTAGTGTCCCTTTGTCTTTATTGATTGATTTACTTGTTTTCGCAGCTTCAAATGTGTCTTCAAGCAGGGTCTCCTTCTCCATATCCTTCATCATCATCCTGTCATAACATGATAGAATACCTGCAACTGAAATTCACTCATGAAAATACAACATTAATCTGATAAACCCCTATTCTAACATACTTCATGATAGCCACTGACTGAGCTAGAACCGGGTGATAGGATGGGTTACAGGCTCAAGGATTATGTAGTTGTGTAAATCAGGAGGTCAGGAACCAAGACTAAGCCTTGATACTATGTATTGTGTAGTTCAAGCAGGCTAGGGCTAGACATTTGTGCAATTGAGGGGCTCAAGAGGTCAAGATGAGGGATTCACGCTTGAGGTTGCCCATTGCATAGTTTCGGAGGGACAGAGGCTAAGGGGTTGCACAGTTTCATAGTTCAAGAGGTCAAGGTCAAGGTTTGCTACTTGAAACTACGTAGTGCACAAAAGAGGATGGGAGGAGGTAGGGTTTACATAGTTCTGGAGATCAAGGGTCGAGGTTGAGAACTGAGACTATGCAATGTGTAGTTCTGGAAGGTAGAGACTATGCATTATGCAGTGCCAAGAGGAAAGGTTGAAGCTTGAGGACTGAGACTGCGTAGTCTATAGTTCAAAAGGAATGAGTGAGACCAAGGTATTCAAGCAAGAACTTTTCTTGATTTGGCTAAGTGTGGGATCAGTGAGGCCAAAGTGAACAATGAAAAAAATTAAGTATGATCACCCACTTAGAAAATTTGATGACACAACATTTATAGCTCATAACACATGAACACCATACTTCCCTCAATGTGATGACATTGCGACTGTTTTCCTCGAGTGTGGCACTAAAGGTACACTTTGCGACCACAGTGACAACACGTGTGATAATTCTTGAAACTTTGGGAATGAGTGTGATACATGTCTACATGGTAATAATGACTCGTTGACACCAAGGTTACCCCTTGAAACCAACCAAAAATACATATATGTGATGTGTGACACTTGCCATGCTAAAAGATGACACTTTGGTTTTATTTAAAATAGGACAAAAATACTTAGATAAAACACATGTGACAACTCTTTATACTTGCGACGATAACATGTAAATTCAAAGTAGGCTCTGAAATTTTGGATGTAAGCCAACATTTTGGAGGGTGTTGTAGAAGCGAAAACACATAACAATAAAACATGCTCTTGTAATTATATTCAACGTCATCCACACTCTTAGTGCCATCAAGCATCAATCTTTCAAGGAACTTTGAGACCATTTTACATCGGATTTTATACTATTGTTGTACATATCACTTACATATATATTTTTACTAATGCATTTTCGTTGTTGTTGACAACTTCTCTCAATAAACTACAACCTTACCATCAAGGTGTATATAGTCAATTCCAATGAGCTACAATTTATTTAATGAAAACCGGAACCATGCTTTGTAGGAAGTCGCAGAAGGGATGAAGCACTGTACAGAACCTTCAAGCCATAATAGCCATTAGGGGAATTTTGAGGTCTAAAATGGGCCTCCTAAGAAAAATGTACAACCAAAATAAACTTTATAAGAACCAATAGGATTCAATATGATGTTGTCAACCATGGGGGTGTAGAAATTTCTCTATGGATCAGCTAGCTCTGATACCATGCCGAAATTATGCAAATTCTCTACAAATCTCACACTAAGATCATGTATAAAATCTGACTATAGATTAACATGATAATGCAATATACCAAAGCAAAATACTATAATCTACTTCTACTATCAAACTTGTGGAAGCTTAAAGATCTAGCAGAATCTGAGCTGAACACATATAACCATAAGAAGAAGAATCAATGCAAATGAAACACAGAAAATACTCAAGGGAAAGCCTCAGCTAAAAACCCCACTATCTGTATTATCATACAAGGTGGAAATACATCAGAATTACATAAAGCCTTAGCTCTCACGGCTAGCCAGCTCTCGATACAATCCTCTTGGATACTCACAGGCAATCAAAGCTTCTCACAAGCCTTCTCCTCTGCCCTCCAAGCTTCTATTTCCTTGCATAGTTTCTCCTAGGTGATCCTCCTGTTACCAAGTGGAAGACTGATCACTCACACTGATCCTACACCCTGTCAGAACTATGTAATCCTCAAGGAATCTTACCTTGACTGCATGGATGAGTTTCCTTTATAGGAAAAAACATGCAACTGATAGTAACTTGTCCTTAACATTTAGCTCAACTGGGTCTTTCTCAGAATAGACACGCATGAGTTTCTGATGAGAGAATCTTAAGTTATCTAGAGTACACTTGTTGAGTGCATGCATGCATCAACTGACTAATAACTCACAATTTGTTCCTCAAACAGTTTGGAACTAATTTAACTTAACTTAACTCAGTAAACTGAGCTAACTAATTACAACTCAAATATAACTCAATATTATCTCCTTAATTAATGGATAATCTCCTTAATTTAAGGGATAATTGTTGCATGACTTCATAAAGACTTCTAACTTGAATTTCTCCAACTAATTAATCCATAATGAATTAATTAATTATTTCCAAGCAGCTAGTGAGACTAAATTCGAATTTAATTCACAATTTTAATTGAAGGACAAATTAAAATTGGAATTTCTGGATTCTATTTTTATCATTTCTTGTTGTTATTTTCAACAGGGGTGATGATTCACCATTTTTGGAGTAAAAAAGTAAAGATGAAAAAAAAAAAAAAAAAAAAAAAAAAAAAAAAAAAAAAAAAACCTACTTTTTCAACTCATATTTTCAACTTATCTCCCTAAGGTTTTACTCAAATTTCAACCATGAGTACTTGTTGGATGAAGAATTTAATTCCTCGTCCAAGGAGTATCTATGTTGCATACTTTTGATGGACCCATGTTACATGAAAAATGAGAAATACATGAAAAAATGTTATTGCAATCACGTTTTTCATGTATTTATCATTTTTCATGTAGAAGGGTCCATCGAAAGTATGCAACATGGGTACTCCTTGGATGAGGAATCAAATTGTGCATCCAACAAATGTTTCCGCTTGAAAATTGAGTAAACCCATAGGGAGATAAGTTAAAAATACGAGTTGAAAAAACAGCTTTTTCTTTTTTCCCTCTAAAATTTGATGACGTAATCTAATCTTATTTTATTATTTCCACTATTATTTTATAATTTTCTTAGGAGACCCATTTTAGACCTCAAAACTCCCCTAATGATTGTGACCATAATTTTCATGAGCGATGTCAACACTAACTATTATATCAAAACCATTTCTCATAGTCATTATTATCATGTATCAAGACCATTCATTGTAAGTGTGAGATTATATGTTTCGTATCTCAATCACACATTTTGTAAATTCAATGGTGTGATGTCATTATAATTGGGTTGTATAGGTATTACAATCATGCGGCCTAAGAATAAAGTTATGCGAGAGCCACAGAGGTTTTGAATGTAGAAGTACTAGATTGAACCAACTGTGATTTCTTCATAGTGCAACTGTAATTTTAATATGTAAGTCCATCATACAGAGATATTTGAGTCATATAATTATTACGAACATAGACTGTGAAATGCCTAAGACATATTGAAATATTAATGTGGGCTATGCGGGCCATTCTGAGATTTTGAGATTATACAAGAATCAGATGGACTTTTGTCATTTCTATGTTTGTGAAACATATGCATCGACCTTCAAATGCGAGCAAGACAGGAATTGGTCAATGTTGATACAATATAGAAGGGTGTGATCTGATAATGTTTGGTAAGTGATATATGGTCCATACTCCATAGATCCATCAATGAGAAGATTCAAATGATCATTTCACTATAATGTATATGGAACAGATGGCCAAGAAATACTATAAAAGCGATGAATTGAGCAAGCCAAAAATTTACCCAAATTAAATTATAGTATATGTGCCATATTGGATAGAGAATTATCAACATCATACCAATTTCATAGGGTTTTTCTACATAGCCATTAAATTCGCAGAGAAATAGCTTCTTAAAAAACAATCAAAAAGTGATCTTCAAGCCTCCTCGTTCAAGCCTAGCTCTGAAACCATGTTGGAAATCTAGAGGTTTTCAATACTATCATTATATTTCCATTACATGATTAATTACTTGTGAAGCTATTAGAATTTTTTTATTATTATTTCTTGTTCATTAAGAAATTATCATAAAACATGAAGATCACAAAAGACAATAAAACACCAAATATGGGCTCCAAACCAGGGCAAAACCCCTATAAGGGGAAAACCTAGAAAAATATCTTCTTATAGAATCAAACCAAATGAGATATCCAAGACCCATATCCACATAAACTCCAACCTCTAGATGCCATGTTAAATCATTCTTTTCTTTTCCTTTTCCTTTTTACATAAAATATACATAATGGTACAAATTATGAAGACTAAAACTAGTTACATTCTCCAACAATTCCTTGCTCCTTAGTTGGCAATTAATTTTTCCATTTCAGATATCAATTTGCAATTTCTATGAAAGCATAATTTCCACTTAAGTGGCAGGGACTAAGTTTCCCTACCGCACTTGTTTTTTTTAAAGGAGCATGTTGTCTACATGATACCATTGTATATATATATATATATATATAACTTATAATGATATAATTATTTGAATTTGACGTTAGGCATCACAATAGAATGTACAATATGTTAGTTGATGTGTCCCGTCTCTGTGTGATTTCGAAATTTATTAAAAAATCCAATGTTGTAAGGTTTCAACATTATGTGCTCCACAACAAGATTATGAATGAGCATCATTCTTGCTATGCAACCTATGTTATAATCATATTAATCCTTCTAGGAACTCAATTTATCAATCCTATGGTAAAAATCGTCTCATATCATTCCTCTATATGTATGAATTCCTCTGAAAAAAAATTAAATATTGAATTATCTAATTATAATTTTTGAATTAGATTGTCAATGCGTAGTTATTCAATATGTTTACTAAAATAATATTACATAAATCCTTTTTTTTATAAACCTTAGAAAACAAACTTTAAAATATTTACGTATAGGTCAACTCTGTTGGGCATGTTAGCATTTAAAACTTGAACAACCAAGGTAAATCTAAGCAGATCATTTCTAGAAACTATGTAAGACCAATGCAATAATCATCAATACACCACAAATAATTGATTACAATTTTTTCATAGTTCAGATTTTTGTATAACTATGACACCCTCATCCCACATCTACCCAAAAAATTGGTCAACCAAGGTATATATGTGACAAGAGGCCATTATAATGGGATTCAACCTCCTAAGTCACCTTAAGGAAGTGGAATTGATGAAAACACACCACACAGACCTTCCACATCAACAGCAAAACTCCCTGGAGCCATCCCAACCACTCAGGTAACTAGAACCTAAGACCAACTGAGTTTTTAGTGCATCAAACCCCTAGATGCTCCCTTGATATGGAAAAGGGTGCATCTAGGAGGCTCCAGATCTCCCACAGCAAGGGAAAGGGAGCTTCTCAGAATTTTTTTCCCTAGTGTTGTGCCTATGACTCCAATATTTGTGCCACTCTTTTAGGCCCAGAGCCTAGGTCACTACCCAAAACTCAATGACACCTTCATAAATGAAATTTCACAATGGAACAAAGATACATTTGCCAAAACATCAACAAGGACTAGATTGGACCCCTACTAGCCATGACAAATATTTCATCAAATTTATCACAAATATGAAATCTATAGGTCTTAACAGCATAACCAAGCATAGGGGTCTCATACTTATTTTGAAATCACTAAGAAGCATTGATTCCTCAACACATTAGTTGCAATTTCATCTATTAGGCCATAGATACATTTTTCATTCATTTACAAGTAAAAACATGATATGAGCCAAACATCATGACAATCATAAAACTCATTCATAACCAGCATATAAGTATCAGAGATGCTAAGCATAGAATAGTCATATAAGCCACATAAAAATAAGCATATTTACCCATTAATACCATAGAAAGGAGATTTTATTTCCACATGAAAAATGCAACCAAGTCTAGTACTTCCACGTACCACCCGACCATAGACATGGCTAAGCCAAATCTCTCTTCAAACAATCAACCCCATGCCATGTTCAAGAAATAATGTGGGATCTCATGGAACAATCCATCAAAACTGAACCACAACTTCCAGAGGCCAAATCACCTCAAACCATGAAACATTGATTCTACATCACGTTCGAACATCACAAACCATCACCATATTGGTCTCTACCCAAGCCTTCTAGGGCTCTAGAGAATTTTTTCCAACCAAGGATTCCAGGACTAGTAACTCAACCCATAGCTTCCACTGGGCTTCCAAATCATTTGTCCAACTAGGGCTTCCAGGACTAGTAACTCAACCCACCAATGGCTTCTAGAGCATTTTTCCAACCAATGCTTCTAGGACTAGTAACTTAACCCAAGTTGTTACAGGGATTCTAGAGCGTTTTTCCAACCAAGGCTTCTAGGAACTAGTAACTCAACCCAAGCTAAATAAAACATGAGAATGAACCCGAAAAAAAATAAATAATTAATTAAATAATTAAAAAAATAAAAATAAAATAATAAAAATAAATGAACCCACAACACCATGGCTATCCAAGAAATGGCAAGGCTAGGTAAATCCAATGTCAATCCAGGGAATCCTCCATGCCAATGACATATCGTGACCAATAAAACACATACATATGTCATGCATGCCAAAACTAGTGAGTAAAACATACATGTAACTCGGTACTTGCAAGCAAAACCTGTTGTAGATGTTGATCCTAATGTCCTCTTATGCTTTCCTGCTCTTCCTTTGCCTTCTTTCTCCAAGCATCCAAGTATGCCACACTCACCAAGAGTGCTCCAAGAAAACTCTAAGTATACAAGAGTATGAGAGAGAGAATAGAATGAGATCTCCAAAATTGATTTGACAAAAGCTACACTGACCAAGCCTGCCCACTAATCCTTAAAATTCTTTTTATCAATGAGACCTCTATTTTCTTCAATTTCCATTATTTTCCTTCATTTTCCTCCTCACATGCAACCCGTGACCTTTCACCTTCCTTTTCTCCTAATTTTCGTTATTTTCATAAATAAATGTGCCAAAAATCCATTTTTCCTTTCCAAAGCCTTTGTTATTACCTTTTCCAATTTCCTTAGCCATTAGTGAATCACCAGTGATCCCCATCACAATGCTTTTTCCCAACGTTTAGCTTGGAATACATATCCCATGACCATGGTCTTATATATGTTGGATTGTGTTATATTCTTTCCACGACTAGCCCACGTAGTTAACCGGGGGTTTAGAAGGGGGGCAAAGCCCCCCCTCTATTGCGCCGATTGCATAGCAAGGGGAGTCACAGGGGGTTTGAGGGGTGTAGGTAACCCCACTCTGTGGGGTCTGGGGCAGGGCCAAGGAAAATTTTGGTTTTGGAACCTATGTTAGGTTGGGCAGACTCACCTATGGTTTTGTGCATGATTTTCTCACATGTTTTTGGACGCGATGGTTTTTGGTCCATGGTTTTGGATGCGATGGTTTTTGGTCCATGGTATTGGATGCTTCGGCATGTATAAATATGTATTATAACATTGACAGGAACATAATGAAAAATCAAGCTAGTAGTCCCGGTTTTTAGATCCAGGGGAAAATCTTTGTGTATATGTGTTTTATGTGCTATGCTCTTGCATTATTTATTTTCTGTGTTTTAGAATTCATATGCAGGTAATTTCTATACGGGGTTAAAACCTACATTTGGTATTAGAGTTGTTTTGGCTTCAAGGGGACACCTTTGTTGCTAAGGGGTTTCGC
>APFE030147022.1:28185-86043 GCA_000404065.3 Pinus taeda
TGAAAGATGGAGACTCGGTGACAAAGCATCTGAATGCATTTAATACTGTGGTAAGTCAGTTAGCATCTGTTGATATTAAAATTTCAGATGAAGATAAGTGCATTAGTTTGTTTTGTTCTCTACCAGATTCATGGGATATTCTGGTTATTTCAATAGGTAGCAATGCAACTGCCTTGCAGTTTGATGAAATAGTCTCATCCTTGCTGACGAAGGAGATGAAACAGAAAAATATGGAGAGCTATAATGGTGATGCCTTGTCTGTACGAGGACGGTCCCAGAACAGAAAATAAAATAAGTCATCGAGTGGGAGATCTAAATCCAGAGGGAGATCTAAATCTCCAGTAAAACTTATAAAGGTGGTGTGCTGGAAATGCGGAAAGGAAGGGCACTACAAAAGGGACTGTAAATCTCAAGCTCCTGACAAAGGAAAGGGATCTGATGATTCTCCTTCTGTAGAGGCGAAAACCACTGCAGATGAAGGTGGGGATGTATACTTGGCTTCTTCAAGTACACATGTAGATCATGAGGCATGGTTGATTGAGTCAGGTGCATCCTTTCACTTCACTTCCCATAGAGAGTGGTTCTGCGAGTATGAGAAATACAATGGTGGTGATGTCTTCGTTGGGGATGATAGGAAGGCTAGAATCATTGGTCGTGGAAAAGTAAAGTGAAGTTGCAATATGGAAGGGTTAGAACACTTCTGGGTGTTCTACATATTCATGCATTGGCCAGAAATCTGATTTCTGTAAGCAAATTGGATTATGCAGGTGTAAAAACAGTGTTTGAGAAGGATATCTGCAAGGTGATTTGGGGAGCACTGGTATTGATGTAGGGAGTTCGGATTGGAACTCTATACAAGCTAAAAGGTAGCACGGTTGTTGATGGGTGCAACAGTTCTATGGTTCCTGAAAGTGGAGCAGAAAATCTAGTGGTCTCTAGAGAGAAGACCATGTTGTGGTATCAAAGGCTTGGAAATATTTGAGAAAAGAGCCTTCGAATACTTCATGGTAAAGGTATGGTAGAAGGTATGAGTAATAGATCTCTGGATTTTGATTTCTATGAAAATTGTGTATATGGAAAGCAGAATCGGGTGAGTTTCCCCTCTGGTGGTAAGAGGGCAAAACATATATTAGAGCTTATGCACAGTGATGTGTTTGGACCTGTGAACGTTCCATCACTGGGTAAGTCTATGTACTATGTATCATTTATAGATGACTTCTCAAGGAATACATAGATATATTTCCTTAAGAAAAAATCTGAATTCTTTAACAGGTTTAAATAATTTAAGGCTCTGGTGGAAAACCAGACAGAGAAGAAGATAAAGGTGTTGAGGACAGATAACGGTGGAGAGTTTTGCAGTAAGGAATTTGAATAATTCTGTAAGAAGTGTGGTATAGCACAGCAGAAGACTACTCCATATACACCTTAGCAAAATGGATTTGCAGAAAGAATGAACAAGACGTTGATGGAAAGGCAAGAACCATGCTTAGTGGTGCCGGGTTAGGACAGGAATTCTAGGCAGAAGCGATGGAGACAGCATGTTACCTGGTCAATAGATCATCTTCATCAGCATTGGAGGATAAGACTCCACAAGAGGTATAGACTAGTAAGAAACCCTCTCTTTCACATTTAAGGGTATTTGGATGTGATGCATATGTACATGTTCCAAAGGAGAAATGAACCAAGTTGGATAGTAAATCTGAAAAGTGCATCTTTATTGGGTATAAGGATGGTTTAAAGGGTTATAAGCTTTGGAACCCAGTGACAAGTAAGGTTGTGTACAGTCGAGATGTGGTGTTCAAAGAGGTGAAAGATGCTATTAAACATGAAGTCAAACCAAAGGAACCTGAGAAGATAGAGTTTGAGCTAAAGGAGGAAGAATCAAACTCTACAGCAGAGGTGGAATCAGAAGATGAAGAGCCACAAACTCCAGGTGTGAGAAGATTAGTTTGATAAAGAAGGTAGCCAGAAAGGTATAGTCCATCTAATTTATATTCAAATTTTACTTTATCTATTACTGATCATGATCCCAGAACTGTGAAGGAATCAGTAGATTCAGAGGATGGAAAACTCTGGAAAGAGGCCATGGTTGATGAAATGGCATCTTTACACAAAGATGAGGCTTGGGATCTGGTAGAGTTTCCGGCTGGAAGGAAACCCATTGCCAGCAAATGGGTGTTCAAGAAGAAGACAAATGCAGAAGGAAAGGTGGAGAAATACAAAGCTCGGTTGGTAGCAAAAGGTTATTCCTAGGTGCCAAGAATTGATTTTGGTGATATTTTTTCTCCAGTTGCCAAGGTAACTTCTATTAGATTACTTTTATCTGTTGTTGCTACTTTTGATTTTGAGGTAGAATAGATGGATGTGAAGACAACATTTCTTCACGGGGATTTGGAAGAGGAAATCTACATGAAGCAACCTGAAGGCTTTGTGGTGAAGGGTAAGAAAGAACTGGTATGCAAGTTAAAGAAGTCTCTGTATGGGTTAAAATAGTCATCAAGGATGTGGTATCAGAAATTTGATACATTTATACGGGGACTTGGCTTCACCAAAAGAAAAGAAGATCACTGTGTGTATTTTAAATTAATTGGTGACCATGTTGTTTATCTTGTCTTGTATGTGGATGATATGTTGCTGGTTGGAAATGAAAAAGAAATTATCTAGGATTTGAAGACCCATTTGTACTCCAAATTCGACATGAAAGATCTTGGTGCTGCAAACTATATTTTGGGCATGGAAATTAAAAGAAATTGGACAAAGAGGAAGCTCTAGTTAAGCTAGAGGAAGTATCTCGAGACAATATTGCAGATGTTTAATATGGAGGATAGTAAACCGATGAAGGTTCCTATTCCTATAGGTGTAAAGTTATTTGTTGAATAGTGTCCCAAGACACAAGAAGAGGAAGAGGAAATGTCCCGTGTTCCATATGAAAGTGCAGTCGATAGCCTGATGTATGTGATGGTTTGTACTAGACTAGACATTGCACATGCAGTGGGAGTATTGAGCAGGTTTATGTCAAAACCAGGGAAGGAGCACTGGATGGCAGTGAAGCAGGTTTTCAAGTATTTGCGTGGCACTAGTGATTATGGTTTGTGCTACCAAGGAAGACCAGGATTGGATAGAGTGTTGGATATTTGTGGCTTTGTTGATGCAGATTGGGATGGAGATCTGGATCAGAGAAGATCTACAAGTGGGTATGTGTTTAACCTATTTCGAGGGTGCAGTCAGTTAGATGAGTAAGAAACAATCTATAGTGGCACTATCAACTACAGAGGCAGAATACATGGTAGCCACTCATGCAAGAAAGGAAGCAGTTTAGTTGCAAACATTGTATTCAAGTATGGGGTTAGTACAGGGAGATATAAGGATAGACTATGACAGCAAAAGTGCAATTCTCTTAGCAAATAACATTGCATATCATTCAAAGACAAAGCACATTGATGTTCAGTATCACTTTGTGAGGGATATGATAGAAGACAAAAAGGTGTTGCAGGTAAAAGTGGACACTTTGAAGAATACTGTAGATGCATTGACAAAATTTGTGAGCTCTGAGAAGTTCGCTTGGTGTAGAGAAACAATGGGCCTTGCAGGGCTGGATAAATGACTAATATCTCTTGTGGTCCCCTATGGAAAGAAAACAACAAGTGGGAGAATGTTGGGTTGTGTTATATTCTTTCCAAAACTAGCCCACGTAGTTAACCGGGGAGTTAGAAGGGGGGCGGAGCCCCCCCTCTGTTGCGTCGATTGCATAGCGGGGGAGAGTCACAAGGGGTTTGAAGGGTGCAGGTAACCCCACTCTATGGGTTTTTGGAACCTATGTTAGGTTGGGCGGACCCACCTATGGTTTTGTGCATGATTTTCACACATGTTTTTGGACGCAATGGTTTTTGGTCCATGGTTTTGGACACGATGGTTTTCGGTCCATGGTATTAGATGTTTTCGCATGTATAAATATGTATTATAACATTGAAAGGAACATAATGAAAAATCAAGCTGGTAGTCCCAATTTTGGGATCCAAGAGAAAATCTCTGTGTATATGTGTTTTATGTGTTGTGCTCTCGCATTATTTATTTTCTTTTTTTTAGAATTCGTATGCAGGTAATTTCTGTACGAGGTTAAAACCTACAATATATTTTTACATGGATTTTTTACCAGGGCTATTACAGAACCCTACCCCTTGGGGTAACACCATCCTCGGTGTTCAATGACACCTATAACCAATAAGACTGTTGAAAACAAAACATACTTCCCATGGAGCTTTATAACACAACTCGTTTTCTTTATTTATAATGACCGCTACTGAAACATGAAAATCATACCATTTATGGAGCTTTATAACATAACTCATTACGGTATTTACAATAACAACCATATATACTTAAGAATATTTTCTTCAACCTACAAATAACCATATTGTTTGTGGAGCTTTATAAGCCATCTCAATACAGTATTTACATTGATATACACATATGCATATTTTCTCATCAAGAAAATAAAAGGATATGATACATGTATCAATCAACAAGGGAATCCAGAGGCTCACACCTCCACCATCAAAATTAGTACCTGGATTAGCCTCCTTCCCAAGAAGTCCAGAATCCACTTTTAAAGTCAAAGTTGCATCAAATGTCTAGCGCTACAATCCTGCGTCACTTTTCCTCTTAGTGAACCATTACATCTCATTGTTCCATGGTGCACTCCCAATGTGCATCTGATTCCATCTGGAAATGCTAATTACCAAAACAAATCCATCCCCAGCCTTCCCTTCTTTGCTACACAATCCCTTGGGAAATTTGGTCACCCCCTTCCATGCAGTCACGCACCTTCCAAGTTCCGTTGGCACCCCCATCCCAGTAATTCCATCCCTTGGCAAGGTTTCCTTGCATTTGAAGGTCTAGGAACCAAGGCATATCCCTGCCTCAAACCATAATATCGGTCATAGAATGCTCATGGAAATCAATTGAGACTATTGGGTACCAGTGTCCCATAATGGCCATGCTCCTGAATACTTTACCAATGTATTGTTGCTTGTTCTAATTTATTTTTCTTTTGTTGCTAATTCTTGTTGTCAGTTTCAACCACCCAATTGGGAATTTCATGTTGTCTTGTACCAAGCACATAATTTCCATTGGATTCAAAATAAATTGAAATAACTTCAAAGCATACCTCATTGGTGGCCCATCAACAAGGTATACTTGCAATTTTATTCACTTCCTGTCACAACAAGTCAAATCAGCATCTTTGACCAAATCATCATTTATAAACATATCACACAAGGTTAGCTCAAAACACAACCATCATAGATTAAAATCATAAATCAGATGTAACCATCATAAACCAGAATCATAGATCACATCTAATCATTTTAGACCAGAATCATAAATAACATGCATAATAAAACTGAAATAAAATATTGATACTTATCCTTTAATCAATCCTTAGCTTCTACCTTTTTATTTATTCCGTACGCACTTCGGATCAGTTTTCACACCCGAAAAACACCTACTGCCTTCTCCTCAACTATGTGCACATACACATAGTGTGCATCACACACATACAACCACACATGGCATACAACACCATGCAATACATGCACCTACACTTGACATACAACACATACACCTACACTCAGTTTACAACATAACACAATACATATGCTTACATTTGGTGTACACCACCACAGAATACATACACCTACACCTGATGTACAACACAATACATATACGTACACAAAGTACAACATAATGAATACACATATCATGATACCACGACTACACAACACACATACATAGTACTGCATGCCCGCAACACAACATATATGACATGAAGACATTACCACATATACACCAGTACCATATGAAAAACATGTACACAGTACCACCTATACACAAAACCACCTGCAAATCGTGTGCAAAGCATCACATATGCATGAAACCACTTACACAATGTGTATATAGCGCCATATGTGCACCGCACCACCTGTGCAATGTGTACACAATACCACATGTACACAGCACCACATGCACAGCATTTACACGACACCACATGTACACAGCGTCACATGCACGACATGCACACAGCACCACATGTACAACATGCACACAACACCACATGCACACAGCACCACATGTACAGTCATGCACACAATACAATATGTACATAGTACCACATGTAAAACTTGCACACAACACCATATGTACATGGCACTGCATATACAACATGTACATAGCATCATACATACATTGCACCGCATATCCAACCTATACACAACACCATATGTACACAACACCACATATCCAACATGTGCACAGTACTATATGTACACAACACCGCATATCCAACATGTACATAGCACCATCTATACCCATCATTGCATACGTAATATACACACGGCATCATATATACAACGGGCATACAACATCATATGTACATGATACTACATATACAGCATTACACATCACCATAGGTACAATCACTGAATATACAACATGCACAACATATACACAACAATAGCACTGCACATCCAAAACCATACTACCTCTACCAAGCAACCTTGCTTCCAGTGTCTCTTTGCCATCCATGCTTATCCTAGCATGTTGCAAAGCACATTTTTTCATTTCACTGATGTATCCTTCAGTGTTACCTGGCATAACATAAACATAGGCTTAATACAAGCATACAATATCAATTCATATCCTAATGATACTGACCTCATATATTTGTCATGACTACTCTTCCCACTTTATTCTTCATAAACCAAGAACCTCTTCATGTCATTCACCTGCATAAGCTATGATTCCTCCACAAGAATGATCCTTGGTGACCCTGTCAGACAATAAGTATACATATAAACATCAACATAAAACAATCATGATCCCTGATGACCCTGTGAGATAATAACGTAAATACATACATATATACATATAAACATTAGCATAAAGAAATCATGATCATGACACAATTACTAGATATCATAAGGCCAAGGTTAAGAGAACTTCCTTTATTGATGCACAACATTGAGAACAACAGTTCCCAAGATAGCCAAGGCATCGATTACCTTAAGCCCATTTACTTTACCTTCCTTGTTACCTTTATCATGATTGTCCTTCCACCGTTCATTATCCCAATTGACCAAACCAATCCAACTGGTTATCATACTCTTGCGTTCAACAACCCTTATACACACACTAAGATTCATCTGGGCCTTACATCACCTGTTGGGTTTCACTTAGCTCTTCCCAAGCTTGATTAACTTTCCTCTTTCCCAACCAATTCCCAAGACTCTCAAAACATAAAATGCAATTCCAAGAAGCAAGCAAGAGAAAACCATGAAAACAAATAACAATACGACACCACAAGCAAAGTAGTATGACCATACACTAGACGTAAAAAAAGCTAGAAATCAAGCGCAAAAAAATGATTGAAAGCACAAGACTAACAATAGACACCATGCCTCAATCCCAAGGTTCCCAAGGAAATCTCAACCCGAACCTTCTTCAATATTTCATGGCAACCTCTTTTTCCATGCAACTCCTTGCATCACATTATCATAAACACATAATTGTCAACGTATAAATAAATATAAAAATTACTTGTTAGCTTACCTTGTTATGCCAAGCACATTTCCTTGTAGCTAAACACATATGTGCCATGTCTCAAGGGACTCCAATTCCCTTGACAGATCTAGCTATAAGTAGACACTAGCTATTATACCTATCAAATACATGCCCATGAATATAGTACATATCCACATAATTTCAGCAAATTAGGGTTAATAAGACTTCTTGTATGCAAAGCGCTCATTTTTTTAGAATTGCAGTTTCCAAACATAGCCAAAGGAATTTTCACCCGATTCCTTTCTTTTACCTTTACCTTGCTGCAACTGATTCTTACTATGTACTATAAAATCACCCAATGGATAGTTATATAAACAAGTCAACTACTAACTTGTCATGTTAATACCAAGCATGTCTCATGCAACTGTTCACACATGTCGATCACATGTTCCAAAGATCAAGGCAACATATCTATTACTTGGAAATCAACCTTCATCAAGTCTAACAAACATGTCATAATCAAAATCAACTCACATTCATCAGTCATAATACATAATGTTACACTCAAGTACATATCCTCTGTCTCAACACATATGTGATAGTATGATCATCTTAAAACAAGATCATTTCTCCATGCAATCTTATAGACACATACTCATATCATGCAATTAATCGAGCATTCAAACAAACTATAAACGTACCATGTTAGATAAATCAACTAGACGACGTAATAGACACCAAACACTCGAACACCAAATAGATGACATAATCAAATAGTTGAGCACCAAATATACGACATAAGAAAACTCATACATTAATGTATCTCAGGGGAGGTTATCTTGTCTACACAATCAATCTAGATTAGCATGATATAAATTCACAACATATCAACTCAACCATAAATAAGGTCATGATATCCATGACAGTAACTAGCTAACATGTTCATATTATAAACTCATAAATTATTATCATTCATGCATAAAAATCACATATAAACCATCATCCTAGATTAGTATGACATAATATCACAACATATTAACTCATACTTGAATGTCATAACCCTAACAATTTGCATAGACCAATCCAAATTAGTATGATACATATAACATCAAGATCTTAATGTAATAACCATAATCATCAAGTTACTAGCATATAACAACAATAAGTTATATATCATTCCCATCAACAACATATAACCTAATCATCAAGCTAACTATCATATAACAACAAGAAGTTAACATATAACATACTCATCAACAACATATAACATAATCATCAAGTTATCTAACATAAAACAACAATAGAAATGCATACAACCACACGTTACTATCATTCATGACTATCTAACACATGTGCATATGACTACACTAATGAACTAGCATCTATGATTTATGTAACCATAACATCAATAAATGACAAACATGTATATAACCCTAATTCATATAACAATCCATTAACTAACATACCTACATTCCAAACATACAATACATGTATGAAGATCTTCTCTTACCCCAAAGTCTAGTGTTTCAACCTCACTTTGATGGTCTGCATCTCCTACTCTATCTCAACTAACACATTGGCATCGTAACAACCAATAACATCATGATGACACAAAACCACAACAATTACCATCACAATGCATCTCTAACCTACTATACATGAAAAACCATAACCATGACAATACATACATAACAACATATAGACACCGACATGCATAACAAATGCATATACAACTAACATGCATTCATGACAAACACATCCCAACAACAACATCATCAACTCCTACATGGTAACATAACTATAAAAATGACCACTACCATGCATACATAACAAGCACATATACAACCTACATGCATGCATGACAAACACATTATGCCCATCCAGTCCAAGTGTTTAACCATGCTCTAATACCACTATGTGGTATCATATATCACCCAAAAATAATGTAAACTAGACACCACCCAAAGAGAATGAAACTCGTTCTGATACAACTATATGACACCCTCATCCCACATCTACCCAAGTAACCAGCCAACTAGGGTAAATATGCAATGAGAGACCACTATAATGGGATTCAACCTCCTAAGTCACCTTAAGGAAGTGGAATCGATAGAAACACACCACACATACCTTCCACATCAGCAACAGAACTCCTAGGAGCCATCCCAACCACTCAGGTAACCATTCCCTAAGACCAACTGAATTTTTAGTGCATCAAACCCCTAGGTGCTCCCTGATATGGACAGGGGTGCATCTAGGAAGCTCTAGAAGCTCCCACAGCAAGGGAAAGGAAGCTTCTAGGGAATTGTTTCCCTAGTGTTGTGCCTATGAATCTAGAATTTATGCCACTTTTTCAATCCTAGAGCCTAGATCACTGCCCAAAACTCAATGACACCTTCAGAAATGAAATTTCATAGTGGAAGAAAGATAAATTTGTAAAAACTTCAACAGTGACTAGATTTCACCCCTACTAGCCATGATAGGAATTTCGTCAAACATATCACAAATATGAAATCTACGAGTCTTAACAGCAAAACTGAGCAGAAGGGGTCTCATACTTATCTAAAAGTTGCTAAGAAGCATTTATGCCTCAACACATTAGGTACAATTTCATCTATTATGCCATAGATACATTTTTCATTCATTGGCAAGTAAAAACATGATATGATCCAAACATCATGACAGTCATAAAACTCATTCATAACCAACATATAAACATCATAGATGCTAATCATAGAACAGTCATATAATCCACATAAAAATAAGCATATTTACCTAGCAATAACATAGGAAAGATCTTTTATTTCCAAAAGAAAAATGCAACCAAGTCTAGGAATTCCACGTACCACTTGACCATAGACATGGCTGAGACAAATCTCTCTTCAGCCAATCACCCCCATGTCATATTCTAAGCATGAATGTGAGATCTCATGGAACAATCCATCAAAACCAAACTAGGGCTTCCAAAGGCCAAACCACCTCAACCCATCAAACATTGATTCCACCTCATGGTCGGACATCACAAACCATCACCAAATTGGTCTCTACCCAAGTCTTCCAAGGCTCCAGAGTGCTTGTTCCAACCAAGGTTTCCCGTACTAGTAACTCATCCCACATTTTTTGTCAAGTTTCCAAAGCGTTTGTCCAGCCAGGGCTTCTAGGACTACTAACTCAACCCACCAAGGGATTCCAGAGCATTTTCCCAACCAAGGCTTCTAGGACTGGTAACTCAACCCAAGTTGTTACAAGGCTTCCAGAGTGTTTGTCCAACCAAGGCTTCCAGGAACTAGTAACTCAACCCAAGCTAAAGGAAACATGAGAACCAACCAAAAAAATAAAGAAATGAACCCACAACATCATGGCTATCTCGGAAATGGAAAGGATACGAAAACCCACTATTAATCCAAGCAACCCTCCATGCAAATGACAGATCATGACCAATAAACCACATGCATATGCCATGCATGCCAAAAATAGTGAGGAAAACATACATGCAACTTGATACCTGCAAGAAAAACTCATTTTATTTGCTAGTCCCGATGTCCTCTTACGCTTTCCTGCTCTTCCTTTGCCTTCTTGCACCAAGCATCCAAGTATGCCACACTCTCCAAGAGTGCTCCAAGAAAAAATCTAAGTGTCCAAGAGTATGAGAGAGAGAGAATATAATGAGAGCTCCAAAACTGGACCAACAAAAGCTACACTGACCAAGCTTGCCCACTAATCCTAATAGGCCTTTTTATCAATAAGGCTTCTATTTTCTTCAATTTCTATTATTTTCTTTTATTTTCCTCCTCACATGCAACCCGTGACCTTTCACCTTCCTTTTCTCCTAATTTCCATTATTTTCATAAATAAATGTGCCAAAAATGTAATTTTTCCTTTACAAAGCCTTTTCCATTGCCTTTGCCAATTTTCGTAGCCATCAATTAATCACCAGTGATCCCCTTCACTATGATTTTTCCCAACATTCAACTTGGAATACTTGTCCCATGACCATGGTCTTATATATTTTAACATGGATTTTTGACAAGGTTCGTTACAATAACATTCAATTACAATGCTAAAATAAATTACCAGGTTATCTAGAATGAGATGGTTGGCATAGGAAGAGAAGGTAATGGAAATTTATTGAGAAATCTATCAATGATTGATTAACTCTACCAGCAAATATTTTTGCATAGGTTTTACTACCTTCTATGTTTTCCACATCACACATGTTTTTTTTTACCAAGTATATCCAATGTTGCAATATCTGCATGAAGGAACATCTATTCTTCAGATAGTAACATTGATTGTTGTTGTTGTCTATGACTTTGAATGGATAAAGGTTTAAGTATCCATGTAGCTACATAGTACTTGTATACATGTTTCGTCCAGTGGTATCATCATACCATTATTCGAAACCTTGTCTAATAAGAAAATTAGGGTGAAATATAGAAAACTAACTTTCTGTCATATCCCTTACCCTTCAATATATGTGGGCTTACCCTTCAATATATGTGGGATTTGGAAGATTACCATAGGATCCATAGGAATCGCATACAATGAACACTGGAACTTCAGTTCTATCTAACATCAAACAACCTACATTAAAAATTCCAATAATAACAACTCGACATCGTACAGATGTGTATTTTTTTAAACATGGTTCATTATACTGGTATAAGTTACATCTACTACCAACATCAACCTATTATTTAGAGGAAATCATGGTAAATAATCACTTTACATAGTCAAAAATGTCATAGCATGAGATGTACAAATGTGTTTATACACACCCTTAACCACTATGTTGTGCCTCTAACTATAAAAATTTGATGATTTACATTTCCAAATGTATCCTTACACCAATTAACAGGAAGTGAATGAATCAACCTATAATACCTACTAGTTATGCCTTGGAGTGATTTACTTAAGTCATACATTTCTAAACTCACACATAATAGTGTAAATTGTAGTCAATTCGATCAATACTTGCATGAACATTGTAAACTTTTGGACTAGGGTTATAATAATGGAATGTTAAATCCCTTTATCACATAATAACTCACACTAAATCTTGACCAACCCTGGAACTAAATTAATACTGGTCACATATTATCTTCTTCCTCTTCTCGTAACTCAAATTGGAAGTATTAGAAAGGAAGTTGTCCAATTACTATGCAATCGTTACGTGGTCAACCCATTAATGATCCAAGGTTATGAATAATCAAACCATTTTTAATTTCAATATAATAATTATAATCACTAGGGATATATTGTGTGCAGTTTTAGTGGTATCATCATTATAATGAGGGGTAATAAAAATAATAGTATAAACTCTATTCATGCATCTAGAATAACAAACATATTTATCTTTGAAAAAGTGATAACAAACATGCGATTTTAAATTGAGCCAATGTATATTGTCATTATAATGATGGGTATTCTCAATATAATTAGGATGAGTTGATATCTGACACTATGTTAATGAGAGTGTCATTATAATTGCATGGGAAGGAAATGTATCTTAATCAAACTATTTTTTCAAAATCTTAAAATTATGCCATTAAAGTAGTTATACTTTTCCCTTTTCTCCTCTCTGCGTATTTCTCCAAATTTAACAAAATTGTGTGAAAGTATACCATCCCTATCTGAGAGGGAGCTTGCATAGATAGTGTTATTTTTCCTAATATTTCTCCAAATTAAGAAAAATTCTCTGGAATTATACCATCTCTATCTAAGTGGGAGATACTATAGATAGTTAGTGTGATTTCTAAAGTATTGTTAGTGATTAGTAGAGCTAATTATTCATTAGCTACTAAATAGTATTCATGAAATACATAAGCTCTTATATTAACACAACTACATTAATAAATGTGGTTGATATGAGAATAGGTGTATATCAACCACATGCACAATCCCATTAGTAGATGTGGTTGATATAAGTCAACAAGAATATATCAACCACATTACTAATTATTAAGTGTATAATAGGGATTTAATATTAATTATTATATACTTATAATAACTAGATAAGTAATCATTAGGTTTCATAATATTAGGTTTAAAATATTGGATTTTAATATTGGGTTTTAATATTAGGGTTTTAATATAAGTAAACATAAGTTAAGTATTCAACTTAGTGATTTCAATTAACATTGAAACCCTAGTTTTTAACCCTAATCTTTTGATTTTATAACCCTAGTTTTTTCTTCTTGTAATTCTAACTAATCTTGTAACAAACTATAAACCCTAAATTATAAACCTTAATATTAAACTCAATATTATAAACCCTAATATTAAACCTTAATATTATATATAAGCATATATAATAAACACTCTATATTATAAACCCTCACATTAAACCCAATATTATAAACGCAAATATTAAATAGTGATATTATAAACCCAAATGTTAAATATGGTGAATTAGGTTGACTTTTGTTAAATACGGTAAATATAGGGTTGACTAAGTTTCATCATAATCAGCTATTTAGACATTGAATATAGAGGGTTACATTGTTTGAATAATGTGGATGACTATGTTTGACTATTAATATTAATCAATAATATTAATAGTTTATTATGTTTGACCGAAGTTGAAGAGTGTTGATTGTTAAACGTAATCGAACATAGTCAACCACATTAGTAAATGTGGTTGACTAATTTTGCAATGCCACCTTGGATAAATTGCATTGTGGTTGTGGATATAGTGATATTATGCATCCTAATATTATAGAACCTAATATTAAAACTTAACAGTTTAAAGCCAATATTTTATAACCAGATATTTTAAATCCCAATATTATAAAATCTAATATTAAACCTTAATATTATAAACCCTAATATTAAAACTAGTATTATTAACCCTATATCAACCCAATATTTTAAACTCTAATATAATAAACCCTATATATTATAAACCCTAATATTAAACTCAATATTATAAACCCTAATATTAAACCTGACATTATAAACCCTAATATTAAACCTTATATTATAAATCAATATTATAAACTCAATGTTATAAACCCCAATATTAAACCTAATATTATAAACCCTGATATTATAGACCCTATTTATTAAACCCAATATTATAAACCATAATATTAAACCCAATTTTAAAAACCTTAATATTACAAACTCAATGTTATAAACCCAAATCCCAAATGCTTAATATGGTGAATGAAGTTGACTATTGTTAAATATGGTAAACATATGGTTGACCAACTTTCATCAGGGTAAACTATTTCAACATTAACTATAGAGGGTGACATTATTTGACTAATTTGGTTAACTATTGATCCAGATTAGATCATTATATTGTTTATCATCCATATAGATGCTTTCTGAGTTGAAAAAGTGGAGGAATAAGCTCACAAGACCATTTATACTAGCGGGACCCAGTTTGGAAAAATGAGGTTTGAAACCTTCTTGGAGCGCTTTCAGGCATTAATGATCATTTTTGGGGGGTAAACATTTATCCCTTTAGCAGAGAATTTTTGTTTCTTATTCTACACATAGAGATATTTCCAATGGTGTAAGAATCGCATTAATCATCATCTGTATGGGAAAGTTATGCCACTTAGAAGTTATCCATCCTGGTTTTACCACCACAATTTGAAAGGATGCCACATCAGCCCCCATTATTCATGGAAAAGGGCTAGCCATGTGATTATGATGAAGAATACTCTAGAAAATTCTATATTTTAAATATGGTTAAGATTTAGGGTAATCAAACTAAACCACTAGTAAGTTATCGGGTTGCATTATAACCAAGCCACTAGGAGGAAAAGGGGTTCTATTCTTTAAAGTGCATTTGTTCCATGGTTGATTAAAAATAGCCAAGAGAGATAGGAGTTAGAACACAAAGAGAGGATTTTTGCACTGTATTATTCCATGGGTTACAGGCCATACTTCTTTGTACTCATAGCAATATTTCCATTTAGAGAAAGAGAGTAGAGAGACCTCACCTTCCAACTGGGTTTTTCTCTCAAAATGGTTTCCTAGGTCATACAATGTGTCAAATGTGTTTGTGGGATTTTATTTTGTTGTTCTCTATCTTTTGTATAGTTTTAATTTGCACACATACATTATTACATTAATCTACATATCTAAAAGGAAATAAAACTATAACAGTGTAGATTTTTAGATTTAAAATATAATTTTATCATATCTGTTATGACGAATTATCTAGTGAAATATCCACAATAGTTTATAGATCATATTGGTATTAGAGTAGGTTTCTTTGGGTATATTATGGATAATTTTTGGAGATCCATATCAGTTGGGTCGAAAGTCATAAAACCCTAATCATGTCGATAAATCTATGAATAACCCTCGTGATCCTACAAAGGAGAGGTTTTTGTGGCTGGAACATCAAGTCACATATATAGATTTTAATTTAAATTTCCTCATGATAGCCATGAGAAATAAGCTTGGGATATTAAAATAATATGGGGGTTCTAATGCATAGGATAAATTAGAAGGGGGATCAAGAAATCAGGGAGAAACAAAGAACCAGTTGAAGAAATAACTCAAAAAAGATCAGTCTAGTTCAAGTATTGTGAATCAATCACAACCCTTTTTTTCAAAATGGGAGTGAAGGTCGATATCAGGCCATATCATGGTGAGATCGACGCTCTAAAGCTAAATCACTAGTTGTAGTAATTGGAAGTGTATTTCAGTGTCCATTAAATTTAGGGAGAACTAAAGATGTTATTTGTGAGGTTGAAACTAGAGGGAAATTCCCTAACTTGGTGGGAAAGCCAAATGGAGACCCTGAGTTTGGATGGATATCCTCTAATGACTAAGTGGAAGGACTTCAAACCCATCATTAAGTTAGTGTTTTACCCTATTGGGTACGTAGAGGACTAGTGGATCTAGTGGCACTACTTTAGGAAAATGTCAATGCAAAGCATGCAAGAGTACACCACGGAGTTCAAAAATATGGCCATAATGTTGGGTATCTCCTAAAATAACCCATATGTACTCCTCAAGCATTTGGGGGGTCTACATTTCCATCTGCGGGAGTAGTTAATGTGATACACGACCAAATCAATGGATGAGGCTTTTGTACAAGAAGAGTTACTAGAGAACATAGGTCTGAAGAAAGTGGAATCAATTGGATTGAAGCAAAAGGAGAAACATGATTCTTCATAGGAGGGGAAGAAGTAGCAAAAAGAGGAAAATGATTAAAAGATGGTAGCCATATCCCAACTGCACAAATATCTTAGCAACCACTACAACATTGACGACCATACAAAGGAGGAGTGTTGGAAGTTGCCTCTAGAGCTAAACCTGAAGAACAAAAAGAAAGACAATAAGAAGAAGAATAGCATGGACATTTATTCGAGCAATCAAGTTGAAAGCATCTCAGACATGGATGAGAAGATCATTTGTAGACCAATGAAAGAGGAGGTGAATTTGAGTAGCCTTAAACAAGAGGAAGAGAAAGAAATGACTAAACGCTTCCATATAAAGATATAGGTCAAGAAGACCAAGATTGATACTCTATTTAACTCAAGATTGTAGGCAAATCTCATTGCAGTAGAGTTGGTCAAGAAGTTGGAGTTGGAAGTTCTTGATCATCCAACCCCATATCCATTGAGACGGGTAAATAAGGATGCAAATATGAAGATAACAAAATAGTGCAAAATTAGATTTGTCATCAATGTTGATTTTATTGATGAAGTAGAACTAAATGTGGTTCCCCTTGATGTATTTGGATTCATGTTTGGGAGTCCCTACATGTACATGTGAGATGAAATATTCATGTAGAGAGATAAAAAGTATCATATCATCAAGGATGGAAAAATGTTTACAATCAATGCACACAAAGGAAAGTCAAAAATTTAATTGGTAAGTGCCAACCAAGCCAAGAAATTGATCAGTTCCAACAAGAAGCATGTTTTATTGTTTTTAAGAGAAAATTAGTCTATAGAAGAGTTAATAAGAGGCAAGGCATCCATGGAGGGCTGTACTAAGAAACATAAACAACAATTTCAAGAGTTACTACTAGTATATAGGGATGTGTTCTAAGTGCCTAAAGGGTTACCACCTAAGATGGAAGTGGAGCATGAGATCCAACTATTTATGCACTCCCCATTGCCAAACATTGGGTTATATAGGCAGATTGTTATAGAATAAAGTGAAGCGAAGAAATAGTTGTAGTATTTGTTAGAAGAGGGTGTAATTCGACCTATTACATCACCATTTGGGTCACCCATCATCATTGTGGCAAAGAAGGATGAGAGTTGGTAGATGTGAATAGATTACAAGGCGTTGAACAAAACCATGCTCAAGAATAGGTACCCCCTGCCTAGGATAGATGATCTAATGGATCAGTTACAGCAAGCAAAATACTCCACCAAGATGGACTTAAAGTCTAGATATCATCAGGTCTAAATCAAAGAAGAAGATATTTAGAATACCGCCTTCAAAACCAGGTGATCTAGGTGGCTCTAGACACGCTCAGAAGTCCAAGGGGATGCAGAATAGCTCAAAAATGAAAGTCCTCATATTGTATCCAAACCAATACTAAGTTTTAGTGCTCTTCGTTATGATTCTAGTGGCACGTACAGCACTCAAATCTGAGTCTGTATGACTGACTTTTGGCTCTTTAAAGTTTGACAAGACAGTAAAAAAGCGGGACCCACAATGTGCCACATGGCATCCCAATCAACAGGTGAGACCCACAAGCTTATGTGGCATTCAAGTGTTTCCTTACTAGAATATGATACATGGCACCCTTTCATTGGCCTCCTGCACCTGCAAAAAGACAAAAATATATATAGTAAAATTCCCATAAAAAAATAAAACCGATATAAGACAAATCATTAAAAAATACTTTATATTAAAATATGGTCATTCCATATTAAACAAATTTCATAACACATCAAGGAATATTTTAAAAGGTGTATTGTTATAACATATGGTATTAAAAAAAAAAAAACAAGCGTATGGTTATAAATCAAACCATACAACGTGCCACTTGGACCATAACCGTTGGCTACAACATATAACCACCCTCCAAAAAAACCGTAACTGTTTCTTTCAAAATATATATATGCCCAAAATTTAGATGCCAAGGTGGTGGTCGATGGGATTTGAATCCCAACCTCCCCACCTCTACCCTACCACCCTAACCAATGCTCCAACAACACCACACAATAAATTATGTCAGGATTTTATACATAAATTCAATTCTGCCAATTGACCGGGTGAGAACAGACGAGCAAAGGCTAAAACTAGGAGGGTGGAACCTTTCCCAGGCAGAGATGTCAAACCATGAACCTGAGAAGCTCAATATGCTAGAAAGATTCCCTTGAGGGACAGAGGTTTCAGTGACAAATTTGACATGTGGATAGACATTTTTGCATGTTTTCTCGCCAGGAGTCCAACCGTGTAGTCAGAATCTCCATCTAAGTAGTGGAAATGCAAGTGTCCAATAGCTAAGAATCTTTAGAGAATCTTGTGGAATTTTTAGATTCCCTTGGAGAATGATTATTTCCAGCGTCGAAATGATGCTAAATTTATAGTCATTTTTCTCATAGATTCACAAGGAGTGGAATGGTGTGCTCAGAATCTTCATCTGAGCAGCGAATTTTCCAGTCATCTTAAGGAAGGAACCTTTGGGGAATCTTCAAGATTACTAAGGGTCCAAAATTTGATGGTGTTAGAATTGGACAAGTTTACAATCGATTTTACACCAGTCATAGCCAGGAATTTAGTGGTGCAATCCATTTCATCAGTTGAGCTTTGCATTTTTCATCCATCTTTGAAAGTGGAGGTATATGATGCAATTATGCCATGTATTTCTTCTTGTTTTGTTGAGACGATGTCTTTATTATTGAGGTCCCTGATTAACATTATGTTGAGGGATAATTGTTGCCACATTATGTGAGATTTCATTAGCTTTTCATGTTGAAGGAAATCCCATTTGAGTGAGAGTTCTTGTAGGGAAAACATCTCGTTGAGAACACACCACTCAAGTCTTGGGTATTTGTCCTTGTAATGACAAAGAACATGCCATGTACATCATCATCATTTGCAACAATTAATGAAGCGACCTACACTCTCTTAACACCGGGCTTGAAGACATAACCCACACTGGATGAACTCCATTATCAATGTTATGTGTCCTTTATTTGATGGTTGTCATTATGTTTCATCTTCTTTAAAGTATGCACATGTGGTTGTTCTATACTCTTTCATATGAAATTCTGCTAACATCATATAAGTAAAAGATCTTGGATAATTCTTGTAGTTGAAGAGATCCGAATAAAGTTTGGTATCAAAGCAGTCTTCTCACTGATGTGAATTGTGAGTGTGAATCACTGAACATGAAACAAGAAGGAAAATGGAGGATGATAGAGATATGTACAAGACCTTCCTCAAGATGTCAAAAATGGTAGACATAATGTATGTAGCTTGTGAGGATAAAATGGCAAGAGAGGAACAGGAGAAAGAAAGATCAAAGGACGATGCTCCATCTAACCCCTTGAGTGTACATTCATCTTCTTCATTGTCTTCTCATCATTCAGATGAGGAGATGAGTCAAAGTCCTCAAGCAGAGAATCTTGAATTGAGGAGACTCCTACAAAAATAGAAAGAGGAGAAGCAAAGATTGCAACTTCAGCTACGAGCCATGGAAGAAGCCTTGGAAAAATTGAAGTGCAATGAAGGCTTAGCGAAGCCATCATCACCTATTTCAGAATCGACATTTGAGGTAAATAGTGTTGATCATTCTTTAGTTTCATTTTTACATGACACTATTTGTGTTGGAAACATGGAGGTACCCATTTCAAGAACTGGCATGGGACTCCCTACCAAGATGGGGTATAAAGGAGGAGGACTTTGTGTTAATGGCCAAGGCATGACTCGACCATTCGAGGTGGTAGAGAGACCTCGATTCGTAGGTTTGGGATGCACAAAAGGAGAATTCTCAAAGGTGTCATAAACTTCCAAGACATTTTTTAAATCATCGAGGAAATAGAATGATGGGAACACATCACAATCCCCCCATGACAATGCACATTACAGAGGAAGAGCTAAGGCAAGCTCTCATCACTAGAATTTCACTAGAGACAGTCAAGAGAGGTTTAAATAGTCTCAGTATTCTAAATTCCATCTTGATTACAAGTATGTTAATGATGAACCTAAATCATGGCATAGAAAAAAATGTATTTATTGTGGTTTGCATAACCATGTGATTGTTGAGTTCTAGAAGAGAATGGCAGCAAGAAAGAGGATGAGGCATGAAAGGCCTTCTCCACATCACAGAAGGAAAAGGTTAAGTAGGAATGGAGGAAGAATCCTTTTTTCATTCATTGCAATAGAGGTGATCATCGAAGAGCCACATGTTGGAGGCTCCATCCAGAGAAGCATCTCAAAACGCTCGTGCGGAAACCAGTCATTGAAGGTGTTCAACAAGCAAATCTGCCACATACCTATTAGTGCACTTTGTTGAGTAAGCGATGGTTTTGCTAGACATGATAGCTTATCATGGCCTCATTTTGTAAATCATGTGTTGCAGTTTAAGTTGTAAAAGTGATTATGTGCTTTCCATTGCTTATTAAAGCAACAATGATGTTTTGGCCCTTTATTGATAGCTGGGGTGTTGATTTCTATTATGATGTAAACTTGATCAAAGAGTGTACCTTATAAACTCTTGGAAAGTATGGGGATGCTTGGGTCATGGTTGAGCATTGAGCATGTAATTTGCAAATATGTACTATAGGTTTGCAGAGTATGCAGGTGTCGACTCATCACTTATGGATCTGAAGGACAAAGGTGAAGAAGAAGGAAGGGTGACCTATCACGACACTTGTGGTGCAGACAATGTAACACAATAGTTGCAGATTATGTTCATGCTTTTGGAGGAACAAAAGCTTCTCAGTGGGGAGGAATGATCTAGGTGGCTCTAGGCACACTCAGCAATCAAAGGGGGCTCAAAATATCTCAATAATAGAAAGTCCTCGGATTTTATCCAAACCAATACCAAGTTGTATTGCTCGTCATTATGATTCCAATGGCACATATGGCACTCAAATCTGAGTCTATATGACTAAATTATGGGTCTTTAAAGTTTGGTAAGACAAGGAAAAAGTGGGGCTCACAGTGTGCCACATGAATCCTAGTCAGTAGGTCGGACACACAAGCATATGTGGCATTCAAGTGTTTCCCTACTTGACCCTTACACATGGCACCCTTTCATTGGCCTCTTGCACCTACAAAAACACAAAATATATATATTAAAAATTTCATAAAACAACAAAACCCATATAAGACAAATCATTAAAAAATACTTTATATTAAAATATGGTCATTCCATATTAAACAAATTTCATAACACATCAACGAATATGTTAAAAGGAGTGTATTGTTCTAACATATGGTATTCAAAAAAAAAATGTATGATTATACGTCAAATCATACAATGCACCACTTGGACCATAGCCATTGGCTACAACATATAACCGCCCTCCAAAAAAATTGTAACTACTTCCTTCAAAATATATATATGCCCAAAATTTATATGCCAAGGTGGGGGTGGGTAGGGTTTGAACCTCTGACCTCCCCGCCTCTACCATATTGCCCTAACCAACCCACCAACGACACCACATTGTAAAGTCCACAAGGATTTTATATATAAACTCAGTTGCACCAGTTGAACGGGGGAGAACAGACCAGCAGAGGTCAGAATCAAGAGAGTGGAACCTTGCCCAGGTAGAGATGTGGAACATGAACCTGAGAAGCTCAAGATGCTAAAAAGATTCTCTTGAGGGTCAGAGGTGTCGTGACAAAATTTGACATGTGGATAGTCATTTGTGCATGTTTTATCACTGGGAGTCCAACCATGCAGTCAGAATCTCCATCTGAATAGCGGAAATGCAGGAGTCCAACAACTAAGAATCTTTGGAGATTCTTGTGGAATCTTTAGATTCCCTTGGAGGCTAATTTTTCCAGTGTCGGAATGATGCCAAATTTATAGTCATTTTTCTCAGAATTTCACAAGGAGCACAATGGTGTGCTCATAATCTTTATCCAAGCAGTGGATTTTCCAGTCATCTTCAGGAAGGAATCTTCAAGGGAATCTTCAAGATTCCTGAGGTTCCAAAATTTAACGGTGTTAGAATTGGACAAGTTTACAGTCGACTTTATACCACTCATCACCAGGAATTCAGTGGTGCAATCCATTTATACAGTTGATCTTTTCATTTTCATCCATCTTCGAAAGTGGGGGTATATGATGAAATTATGCTTCTTGATTTGTTGAGATGATGTTTTTAATGTTGATGTCCCTTATTAACATTATGTTGAGGGATACTTGTTGCCATGTTATGTGAGATTTAATTAGCTTTTCATGTTGAAGGAGATCCCATTTGAGTGAGAGTTCCTGCAAGGATAACGTCTTGTGGAGAGACATGCCACTCAAGTTGAGGGTATTTGTCCTTGTAATGATAAAGAACATGCCATGTACATCATCATCATTTGCAGCAACTAATGAAGCTTCCTCCACTCTCTTGACACGGGGACTGAAGGCGTAACCCACACTGGGTGAACTCTATTATCAATGTTATGTGTCCATGCTTTTATGGTTTTCATTATGTTGCGTCTTCTTTAAAATATGCACATGCGGTTTTCCTATACTCTTTCATATGCAATTCTGCTAACATCACAGAAATAGAAGATCTTGGATAATTTTGGTAGTTGAAGATATCTGAATCACTAGGAAAGGTTTGTATGAGTGGTTAGTCATACCATTTGGCCTATGTAATGCACTAGCTACATTTATGAGATTAATGAATAATGTATTATGCCCTTTTATAGATTCATTTGTTATTGTCTATTTGGATTATATATTGGTATATAGTGCTACTTGAGAACAGCACATCTCACATTTGACATAGGTGCTAGAGACATTAAAGAAGCACTAGCTGCTAGCAAATCTGAAGAAGTGTGAGTTTGTATAACAGTCTTTGGTTTATTTGGGGTATGTAATAGGTGGAGGAGAGTTGAATATGGATCCTACCAAGATGGAGGCCATCATGAAATGGCCAGTGGCTATTGTTGAATAAAATGTAACTAGGTTCGATTTTCATTATGACTTGTAAATATAATATTATGTAAAGAAAAGAAGCATTTATTATTACTTGCATCATGGGTTTCATGAGCAAGATGGGTTTAGATTTGATCAAAGACATATTCTTGATGTATTTATGATTTTGTCTCTTAAAATTATTATTATTGAATTCATCTCAAAGATCTACACTTCAATAAACAAGTGTCATTATCCCTTGCAAGTCGGCTAAATGAAAAACAGTAATATCCTTGATAAGTCGGTCCAGATTATGGCTCACATGTCGGCCTATTGTATGTCAATGCTGACCCATATATATAACGCATGAAGTGGCATCAAAAAGACAGAACTTTGGATCATCTCTGAAGAAGTAAGCGAAGAATAACATAGTGAACCACAGTGACATACCTTCCTCTCGATGAAGTTTGTCTCTCGATGAAACTCGCATTGGTCTATCTCTCGGTGAAGCTCGGATATTGGTCTATCTCTCAGTGAAGCTCAGAACATAGTCTATCTCTCAAAGAAGTCATCTATCTCACTATGAAGTCTGTCTCTTGGTGAAGCTTGGATGATCTATCTTCTCTCAGTATAAGATTGTCTTATCATTGCCAGTATAGCGAAGAACTCAACACACTGTCTCAAGGACTATGTCATTCAAGATAAAGTGAAGAACTGTGGTAGTCGAGAAACAGTGGACTATGATAAGAAGGTGAATGTATAAGAACGTTGAAACATGAAGGAGTGCAATGTCATAAAGACAAGAGAATTTGAAACAAAGACTGAATAGTGCAAGGGATAGTGACAAACATATTGAAGGTAATCTTTAGTCAAAGTTTTGACAAGGGTCTTAGTACTCATCCACTAAACATCTATAAGAATAGATTCAAAGGTTTTACTCTCAAGAGGAGAGGTTTTTCCCTGGCTTGAAGCCAACATACTTTGTACTTCTTCTACTGTTGATATTCTATTTTGATAATTGTTAGAAGAACACACTAACATAACGAAGATAAGACAAGAAATACAACACAAACATTATCAATAAGTTTAAGAAGAATCAATAAGCCATGAATTTCCCTAGATTCTTCAACATGGTATCAGAGCTATGGTTCAAAGAGGGCATGAAGGAGATCAACTATATCATAAAAAAGTTGGTAAAGAAGTGCTCATCTTTAGTTGGAATAATAAAGCAATACTTCAAAACAGTATGGAGTAAATTCTTCTCTTCCCACGATCCAAAAGACTCAAGAAATGAAGAATTGTTCTCATCTCTCTCCAGAACATTCCAAGATGAAAACATATGGTTAATAGACAGTGGAGCTTCAAGGCATATGACCGGGCATCACAAGAAACTCAAGACCTTGTCTAAAGGAAAATCTTCATACTCACTGGAGCTTGGTGACAACAAGAGTTACCTCGTCAAAGGAATTGGATCAACATCAATTGTGTTGGAAGGTGGAGGTAACATTCATCTCAACAACATATTATATGTTCCAAGTTTGTACAAAAATCTAATTTCAGTTTCATCTCTAGAATAAAAAGGAGATAGAGTTGCTTTTATTGATGGTAAAGTAGTAGTTTGGTCCAAAGATTCAAGCATTCAAAATTCTAGATTCATTGGAGTTAGAGAAGGCAAACTATACACACTCTCATCTCCTCAAAATCAAGCACTTTTTCACATCGAGATAAGCCCGTGTGAATTATGGCATAGAATATTGGGCCATCTCCATTACAAAATTCTACCAACCCTAAATTCCATTGTAAATGGGATTCCAAATCTTAAAGAAGAACATGAAGGAGTCTGCAAAGGTTGTGCTCTAGGAAAGAGTACAAAGAAACCATTTGCTAGCAGCACATCTAGAGCTCAAGAGATTCTTGATCTCATTCACTCTGATGTATATGGGCCTATGTCCAAATATCTTGGAGGTCATCTATACTGTTGCATTCATCAATGATCATTCAAGGAAAACTTGGGTTTATCTACTTAAAACAAAGGATGAAGTATTCACAAATTTTCAAGAACTCAAGACAGAGGTAGAAAATCTTACAGAAGGAAAGATAAAGATCTTGAGATTAGATAATGGAGGTGAATATGCTTCCAAAGAACTTATTTCTTTCTGTAAAGAAGCTGGGATTAAGAGGGAGCTCATTGTTCCCTATAATCCTGAAAAAAATGGAGTAGATGAACGAAAGAATAGAGCTATAGAAGAAAGTGTCAAGGCTATGCTCCATGATCAAGATCTACCAAAATTCTTGTGGGGAGAAGCAACTAAAACTGTGGTACATATTCAAAATATAAGTCCTCATAGGTCTCTTGGCAATATAACTCCTGAAGAAGTTTTTACTGGAAAGAAGCTTAATATCGATCATCTCCAAATATTTGGATGTCCAGTATATATCCACATTCCCAAGGAAAGCTAGATCCTACATGCAAGAAGGGAATCTTTGTTGGATATAGCAACTCTTCCAAAGCCTACA
The DNA here is from genome assembly GCA_000404065.3 of Pinus taeda. Classification (NCBI taxonomy): domain Eukaryota; kingdom Viridiplantae; phylum Streptophyta; class Pinopsida; order Pinales; family Pinaceae; genus Pinus; species Pinus taeda. Next base: position 54,284 of record APFE030147022.1, read on the forward strand.
GAATCTACATAAAGGAAGGACACAAAAGAGAAGTTAGCTGAGATGCAATCTTTGATGAAATCATTGCCTTCAAGAAATCCAAGGATCTCCCATCTGATTATGATGAAGATCATATCCCTATGTTTGAAGAGGAAGATTCTAATGAAGAAGAAATCTCTCACCATGATGAAGAAGTCCCAGTGAACCTATCACCATCCCTCAAGGAAGGAAAATACCTTACTGGTTAATATCCACTCTTCAAGAAGCAGAAGGTCACATGACAAATCAAACCTTCAAGGAAAGTAAGAAACCAAAAAGATACTCAAGATATGCAGCATACATATCAAATATCATTGAAGAAGAACCTTTTACCTTTGAAGGAGCAGCCAAACATCAACAATGGAAAGATGCAATGAATGAGGAGTACCAATATATCATGAAGAATGGAGTTTGGGAAATTGTCCCAAGACGAGATGACAAGTGTTACACAGTATTTTTTCATGCCTCCTACACTTCCCTGTGTCATACCCCAAAGTGCCCGAAACTTGGAAATCATGCAGTGTACCCATCCTAATATGCAGCTCAGATCCTCCTTGAAACACTGATGGAAACATGCCGTGATCATTCCCTAAAGAAGTGAGCTCTAAAACCCTAATTTCAGGATCAGCGCGACCCTGACACTGGAAAATCATGTTGATCGCTAGTTTCACTATACTAGCCTCACAATGCCAGCGCGCTTTTTTCTTGGATACTCACATTGATCCCTAAAAGGAAAGTTTTCCCAAAGAGGAAAAGAAGCTCAGTTATATAGAGGCTTCCAGAACGACGAGATGAAGGTTGTTTGGTGTGGATGTGGTTGAATTCTCCCAATATTTCCCTTTGATATTATCCCTATGAGCTACCTCCTTGAGATGAGGACCTTCTCCTATATTTGGTGAGATCCTAACTCCCTTTCCATGCATATATATTCATCCTCTCTTATTCTTAAATGGTTGGTCTTTGGCTATTTGCACCCTTATGCTTAGATAGTGCCTACATGCTACTCATTTTCCTTGGAGAAGGAGTGCTTGGAGAGCTTGAGCTTGGACTTGGACATTCACTCAAGGAGAGTTTATTGACATCAAGGCTTGGTTGTATGCTTCCTCCTTTATTTCATTAATATATACAATTGTTGGTTCACTTTCCATAAATTTTTGTGTTAATGCATCATTTATCTTAATGTTCCTTGATCTGTTAAGTGGATTACTTTCGATTATGCTTGTTGTACTTGTATTCTTTGTTGTTTCTTCGATCTCTTGTGTAGGTATTCAAACATTATGAGCAGTAGAGTTGAACCTGAGGTGCAAGCAATTCGAGGTATTCAATAAAGGAGTATGTTATAGCATCAGAATGAGGTAGGTAATTTTCCTCTTCTCTCATTTCGATTGTAATTTAGGACAGTGTCCTTGTATATTGTCACATAGGTTGCTATTCTGACTCATTGAGCTATAGGGATCGTCTCTGTCCGTAGAGAAGATTTTCCTAGACAACATAATTCAGTGGTAGCCTCCAAATGGTTATATAAAATCAAGCACGTTGTCAATGGAAGCATTGAAAAACTCAAGGCAAGATTCATGGCTCGAGGCTTCTCTCAAGAAGAAGGCATTGACTATGGAGAAACCTTTGCTCCCATAGCAAGTTACACCACAATGTGATCTTTGATATCTCTGGCGACATCCATGAGATGGAAGGTACATCAAATGGATGTCAAAACATCATTTTAGAATGGCACCATAGATGAAGAAGTCTACATCAAACAATCATTAGGATATGAATTAAAGGAAAGGAAGACTCACGTTTGAAGATTAAAGAAGGCACTCTATGGCCTCAAGCAAGCTCCTAGGGCATGGTATGCCAGAATGGATGCATACTTGCAAAGATTGGGTTTCAAGAAAATTACTACAGATCTAAACCTTTACATCAAAATAGAAAATTATGACCCTGTCATCATACTTCTATATGTAGACGATCTTCTAATCACTAGGATTGAAGAAATAATTCAAGAATGTAAGAAATTGTTGGCAGCAGAATTTGACATGAAGGATTTAGGACTCATGCACTACTATTTGGGTCTAGAAGTTTGGAAAGAGCCAAATGAAATCTACCTAGGACAAGGGAAGTATGTGATCGAATTACTAAAGAAATTTGATATGATGAAATGCAAACCCATGGTTACTCTAATGATCACAAACTTGAAGATGTTAAGAAACTTTGAATCCGGTCCAGTAAATCCTACCAAGTATGGACAACTAGTAGGATCTCTAATGTATCTAGTAAATACTCAACTAGATATATGTTTTGTAGTAAACATTCTCAACCAATTTCAAATAGAACTGAGATATTATCATTGGATAGCTATAAAACACATATTAAGATATCTACAAGGAACCATCCACTATTTCCTGAAATATGAAAAGGGAAGAAGTGTAAATCTAGAAGGATTCACTAATTCTGACTAGGGTGGAAGTGACAAGGATGGAAGAAGCACTACAGGAGGATGTTTTAACCTAGGATCCTCTATGGTCTTTTGGATGAGAAAAAATCAAGACACAGTGGCCTTAAGTAGTGTTGAAGTCGTGTACGTTGCAGCCTGTGAAGTAAGCAAGCAAGAAGTCTGGTTGAGAAAGATGCTATCTTATTTGTTTTCATGACCATTGGACCCTCCCATCATACATCGTGATAATAAAAGTTGTATAAGACTATCTAAGGACCTAGTATTTCATGGGAAAATGAAGCACATAAACAACAAATACCACTACATTCGAAAGTTGGTACAGGATGGTGTGCTAAAGTTGGAGTATATCCCCACCGATGATCAAACTGCAGACATTCTGACAAAGTATCTACCCAATTAAAAGCTTATGTATTTCATAAATAATCTTGGATTGGTTGACATATCTTCCCTAGTTGAGAGGGAGAGATAGACACATCGTCCTTGTCTTCATTTTGAAGAAAATATGGAGGATTGAGAAATTGTCTGGAATCCAATACTCTTTAAGGATGTGTAGGGCATCCAATATAAGAGTAGGCAAGAGAACTTATATTCTTTGAGGGTTGGGGACCCAAGATAAGAATAGTCCTAGAAGTTCATACTCGGTGAACACCCGGGTGGGTATGTACCTTGACAGATAATGATGAAGGTGTCTATAATCATTGGTCTCGCCAACATTGTGCTCTGATCTATTAAGAGATAGAGTTGTAAGTCAAGGCCTTGCTATTTGAAAATTTTTGTTATCATGATGCTACACATATGGATTACTAGTCTGACTCTTTTTATGAGATATATTTAGTGATGAATAGCCTTGTACCATTTAATAAATACCTCCCTAGTTAAGAGGGAGTGTTGAAGAAAATGTAATTAGGTTCGGTTTTCATTATGACTTGTAAATATAATATTATGTAAAGAAAAGGAACATTTATTATTCCTTGCATCATGGGTTTCATGTGCAAGATGGGTTTACCATAGGTCAAAGACATATTCTTGATGTCTTTAGGATTTTGTGCCTTAACATAATTATTATTGAAGTCATTTCAAATATCTACGCTTCAATAAACAAGTGTCATTATCCCTTGCAAGTCGGATAAATAAAAAATGGTAATCTCCTTGATAATTCAGCCCATCTTATAGCTCACATGCTAGCCTAATGTATGTCAACATTGACCCATATATATAACACATGAATTGGCATCACAAAGGCAGAAGTTCAGATCATCTCTGAAGAAGTAAGTGAAGAAGAACACAGTGACCCACAGTGACATACCTTCCTCTCGGTGAAGTATGTCTCTCAATGAAACTTGGATATTGGTCTGTCTCTCAGTGAAGATCGGATATTGGTCTATCTCTCAGTGAAGCTCAGAACATAGTATATCTCTCATAGAAGTCATCTATCTCACTGTGAAGTCTATCTCTCGATGAAGCTTGGATTATCTATCTTCTCTCAGTATAAGATTGTCCTATCATTGCTAGTATAGCGGATAACTCAACACATTGTCTCAAAGATTGTATCATTCAAGATAAACTGAAGAACTATGGTAAACGAGAAGCAGTGGACTGTGATAAGAAGGTGAATGTATAAGGAGGTTGAAACATGAAGGAGTGCAGTGTCATAAAGACAAGAGACTGTGAAACGAAGAGCGAATAGTGAAATGGATAGTGATAAACATATTGAAGGTAATCTTTAGTCAAAGTTTTGACAAGGGTCTTGGTATTCATCCAGTAAACATCTATAGGAAGAGATTCAAGGGTTTTACTCTCAAGAGGAGAGGTTTTTCCCTAGCTTGAAGCCAACATACTGTGTACTTATTCTACAATTGATCTTCTATTTTGATAATTGTTTGAATAACACACTAACATAATGAAGATAAGAAGAGAAAGACAACACAAACGTTATCAATCATTTTAAGAAGAATTACTAAGCCATGAATTGACCTAGATTCTTCAACACCTACTAATTTTTCTTAGTTTAGGAGTTTCATTGGGGCAGTACAGTACCTGAGGAAACTCAAAGCCTCATTTTCAACACTCACAACATCACTCCATGAAATAATAGCAAGTGGAAAGAGTTTCCAGTGGGGAAAGGATCGGTAAAGGGATTTAGAGGAGTTAAAGAAAAAGATAATTTAAGCACTAGTTCTAGCATTACCAAACTTGCAACAACCCTTTTAAGTGGAGATAGATGTGAGTGGGTATCCTATGGGAGTGGTATTGAAGTAGGGAGGAAGGCATGTATGCTACCATTCTAAAATATTTCATGGGGAATTTATACTTAACTACCCTACCTACAACAAGGAGCTCTATGCCCTCATGCAAGATGTGAATAAGTGGAAACACTATCTAATGGGAAAGGATACAGTAATCCACATAGATCACCAACTACTACATTACTTGCAAGCCCATAGTAAGCTACATCAGACCAGGAGTTACAAATGGATGGGGTTTCTACAGTAGTTTCATTTAGTGATTAAGTACAAGAAGGGAAGCAAAAACAAGTTGGTCGATATGATTTCAATGCCACACACATCAAATATCACAATGTTGGGGAATCTTATGCCCATGGATCCATTCACCAATGATGCATATAGAGAGGCATATTCAAAGGATGAGGAATTTAACAAGGTGTTTTAGAAATTGCATATTCATAGTCATGTGCATAATGATGATAGCACTATTAACTACCATCTCCAATATGAGTTACCCTACATGTTGGATAAGTTATTTGTTCCTAAAGGTGAGAAATTGTAGATGATTAAAGAGGCTCAAACCTCCAAGGTTGTAGGTAACTTTGGTGTATAGAATACCATATCCAACTTCCATAGGTATGTGTATTGGCCCAAGATGCAAGAACAAATAGCTAGATTCATAAGAGGATGTGTGCTTTATTGTACCAGAAACCCTAGCAACTAGGAAACAAGGTCTATATCATCATGTTGATGGTATTGGACCCACCAACATTTAGGGGATCACCCAAGTATGAAGTCTCAACTAGACCTCACACCATTTGGTGTGGGAGTCCCATCTGGTATGATGACCCAATTTCCATTATCTTAAAGATTTTCCTCAGCTCTTGCTTTTCAGTTGAGGAGAGTGGTCTGCTTTGTCTTCGAGTAGTGAGGTTTCGTGCCTAGTGATTGCTAGTGTTACTTGTGTCAATGGTTATTTCACCATAGAGGGAGAGGGTGGGAGTGAGTCCCAAGTCAGATGGGAGGAATCCCCAACTCTGTTAGGAACACACAACACAACAAGACGTGCACAACTTCCAAAAGAGTAGTCCACATGGATGCGGCACTCGCAACACACAAGGAAAGATAACACATACAACACACAACAGAGGATTCCGTGCGAGTGCAATAGTCATTTTAGCAAGTTTATATGAAAGTTTTGTCTGATGTTCGGGGAGGTAACCAACACGGGTAGGACAGCGTTAACAGCTCATACAACACATTTTCATTAATATATATGTATTACAACAATTGAATGAGTTCAAGTGTTAAACACAGGTTAAATAAACATGCATTACAAGTGTTCAAGATTAGTCTTACAATAGTTACAACATGTGTGAAAATGTGTTGCCCAGTTAGCAGGCTTCTGAATTAAGCGAAAGTTCCAAGACACATTGTTACACCATACATCACTAACCCCATGGGCAAGGCGTTGGAGCCACTACTTACTCCTCAAAGAAAAGATTACAAACTCTCAAGACTATATGGGAGGAGCTGAGGTCAAAAGTTCTTTGCATGTACAAATGAAGGGGTATTTATAGCCAAGGGTGAAATTGACCCTTGTGGTTGTTCGACTTTCCTCATGATTGTTCGACTTCCCTCATGACTGTTTGACTTCCATGACCTTTTGACTTACATGACTCTTCATATGACAAGTGGGTCTCTTGGATTTCCATGTTACATTAGATTGATTGATAGTATGTCCCAAAGTAGAGACGTGGACGACATGACTCATGATGAGACTCGACATAATAGTGCTCATACATTTTGATGTTGGTGTGCATGTCGAGTTGCAGTGTTGTTGGGTGATAGATGTCCTCATGATGTGTCACAGCTTCACCTCCACATGGAAAAGTGCACAGAGTCTATGATGGTCATTGGTTTCGCTTGATGTTGCATTCACACGTTTCTCCTTGATTGTATGTTGGCATGCTTGATAGGTTCGTCAGTTTTCAAAAAGTGCATGTTCATTTTTTCGTCTATGTATGAACACATACTCGCATGTTCACTCATCTGTCCATCTGTGAACACACATTTTCATGATCGTCTGTTCACGAGCATATATCTTTTCATGCATCATATGTTTGTCCGTTGGCAAACATGTCCTTCTGCATGTACTCCCATTGTTCATCCCATCCGTCGTCGCGCCATGTTTGTTTGTGTACCTATATCTGCAGTCACTCATGAGGAGAAAACATCAAATCCATAAACCTCCTAGTCGATCATGATGCATGGTTGTTTTGGATGCAGGCGACTAGGAGAGAAGACAAGTTTGCGAGCTTCGAGCTAGGATGGAGGCTCTAGGCACTGCTGGTGAAAAATGCGCAGAAGTCACTAGGACATGGTGATGGGCAATCTAGATTGACAGTGACTGTCTGCGGGGTCTAGCTCAGCTGGAGGATAAAACCACACAATTTCTATGAGGAGCATTCTGGGGTGCAGGAAGGTTGGGCAAACAAAATCTAAGCAATTTTTGGAAGGAGCAGGCAGCAAGAGCCTAGCAGCCAAAACTGCACAATTCCTGGAGGGAACTGGCAACTAGCTGTTAGGACCTTGGCAGCAAAAGCTACGCAATTCTTGGAGGGAACTGGGAATCAGGTGCTAGGACCTTGGCAGCAAAAATTGCACAATTCCTGGAGGGGACCGACAATCAGCTGCTAGGACCTTGGCAGCAAAAACTGCACAATTCCTGGAAGGAACTGGCAATCAGTTGTTGGGAGTTGTTGGCCAGAAAAAATATGTTGATGCTAGAAGGATGGCATATTAATCACCTCTGCATAGTTTCTGAGTTGAGCAGGCTACTGGACAGGAGAGGGATTGGTCATGAAATCTGTGTAGTTTTCCAGGTGAGCAGTCGGTCAATTGACAGGTGGGATGGCTGGAAAAACTGCGCAATTTTCTGAGGGAGAAAGGTACGGGCACTAGGTGTTTGTCCAGCCTATCTTCACAATTTTCTCAGTCAGCGGAGCGGGCACATTCTGTAGCCTCTATGCAATTTTTGAGGGGAATCAGTCCCGGGGTGACTTCCCAGTCAAATTCTCCAGTTGACCAACATGAAGGTTGATTGATCAGGTTGCGAGTAGTGTAGCTTGAAATAGCTTACTTGGTGCTTGTGCACTGTTATGGGTGATTGTCGATCGAGTCGATGGCAGGGCAAAGGTTTGGCTGCCAGAGGGTGATCTGGTCCTCAGAACTTCAGCAAAACAACTAAGTGTGTGAGCGAGTGAAAAGATGCATATGTGAACTTGCAAACACACACTTACATGACTTGATGATGAGATGACTCAAGCCATCCAGATACACATGCTCAACATGACGGACTAATGGTGTGAGAAATAACCACGACACTTGTGATTGATTGTTGGTCGACCGTGATGATGCTTGCGCGATAGTGTATATGACTTTGTGTGTGAGTGCGACAGATGTTTACATAGCGAACACAACATGTACACATGAAGCAAAGACCTTGTGTATGACCAAAACATTATCACAAGCATGACATTGACATCAACATGCAAAAGTTATCGGTGGAATGATCAAGCAAGGTGGGTGCAAAGACTCACACAATCTCACAGAGTGAACCCGAGTGCGTGCAGTCATCAAGTAAAACTCTCAAATGGGGTTCCGACATTGGATGTGGGCCAAAATTTTGGAGGGTGTTGCAGCAGCTAAAACACTTGGCGACACACTGGTAGAACTCTAGCTTCTTCTTTTTGTTTCATTGATAGCATAGGGCCTTGGTCTTTCGGGAAGTATTGAATCATTGTGCGGGTTACTTCAGCTTCCCCACTTACCCCATGGACATACATGGTTCACCTTTTGCCAACTCAGTCAAACACAACAAAAGTTCAGCTTGATCGCAATGTTTCGAAATCGGAAAAGGTAGTTTAGCTCATGAGTTGAAGATTTTCAGAGCATAAGTTTTCATCGCTGGCATTGCTCCACTACCAGCAGGCATGGACAATACCCTAGCAGAGTCATGTAGGAACACACGCATTGTTCCACTGCCAGTGAGCCTAGTTAGTACCTCGATGGAGTTGCATGCTTCACCTCTCTGCATAGGAAGCCTTTCTTGGCTTTCATTTTTGTATTTTTTCAAGAGGACTGTGCATAAGCACTTATTTATTTTTATGGCGGAAGAGGGATCCTGACTTATTGAGAGAAGAAGAGGTTGTTCCTTCATAGAAGCATTTAATAGCTCTGACATAGGTTTACTCATTTAGATTTTCCCCTTCTCTGTTTCTACTACTTGGATGAGCTTGAACACACAAAGAAAAACATTGAGTACAGGCATGGGGGTTCCCAATGTGGACACAGGTTCATGGTTGGACCAAAGCTCCCCCTGCAGATGGCTTGTATTTTCCATCAAGACTTCATCGACCGAAGGTTATAACCAAGCATAGAAAAGACAAACATAAGACTGGACAAGTGCTGCAATGTCACAAGTCTCTTCACATCTCAGCCACATACTCATTCAAAAACCAAAACTCAATAGATGGCAGCACTTATTTCTAGAAAACAAAAGCAAGGTATTAAGAAACTCAAACAAATGAAAACAAAAATAGTAAGCAAAAGAAAACGTAATGAAAACAACAAGTAGCAAACAGACTATGTACATGGCGCAAGGCGCGGCCCGGCCTATTGGAAGTAGTGCTTGAGATCTTGGTCGTTCACAGGAAGGTTGTCAACCCTCCCGTCAAGTGATTACAGATGGTATGTGTGTGGGACAAGCTTCTCATGGACTATGTATGGACCAATTCATGGGGCTTGGAACTTCATATGCTTGTGTTTATCTTCATGGGATTTATCCATTTCAGAACCAAGTCACCAACACTGAAGTTAGATTTCCCTGCAGACTTCTTATCAAACCATCTCTTGATATGGTTCTAGTGGAGTGTAAATTCTTCTTTTGCTTTCATCCTTTCTTCCTAAAGCTTGTGGAGTGTATCCATCCTATGATGAACTAGCTTGCTAGGCTTGCCTTGGAATTCTTGGGATAGTTGAAGTGCAGGCCAATAGATATTGGGTGGAAGGATGGCTTATTTACCATAGACCAGGAAGTACGGTGAGGTATTCAGAGAGGGTTTGGGTGTTACGTGGTCAACCCATAATGCATTTTTCAAGGCGGTATGCCAGTTGCACCGCTCAGATAAAACAGTCTTTTTTATTATGCGGATAAGGTTTTTGTTCGTGGATTTTGCGAGACCATTTTCGTGCGAGTAGTAGTTAGATGAGTGTTTCAGCACAATACCATTTTGTAATGCAAAATCATAAAGCTCTAAGATGAAAAGTACGTTCCATTATCAAAAACAAGTGATACCATAACGTTAAAGCATGAGATGATGTTCTATTGGAGGAAGTTGATGACCTCCTCATCGTTCACTTGCTTGAGTGGAACTGCTTCTATCAACCACGTGAAGTAATTAGTTGCTTTCTAGGCCCCATTGTTGGAACGAATCAATCTCTACAACAGGTTGCAGTGGGGCTACTGACCTTCATGTTTTGTCAGTGCATGACTAGGCACATGTGGGCATAAGCATGTGCATCCTTGAATAATGTGGGCTAGTAGAAACTAGCTTGCATAACTTTGTGTGCAGTGGTGTCTCCTGCAAAGTGACCCCTGGCGGATCCATCATGCTCTTGTAATACCTTATCTGATTCATGTGCCTCTAGGCACCCGAGAAAAGCTTTGTTGTTGTGCTTTCTGTAAAGCACTTCGTGCATCGATTGATATGATAAATATTTTAGGCATAATTCCCTCTTCCGTCTGATGGAAAAGTGAGAGGGTACGATGTCATGCTCAAGGTACTGGTGCACATCTATGTACCAAGAGGTTCTATCTTCAGTGGGTGTCACTCACCCTATATCATACATCTCAACTTCCTAATCCTAGCCGATGAACTCTTCTTCACCCTCTGATGCGTGTACTGCTTATGTTGCAAGTCTACAGAGCCCATGTCCTTTGACCATGTGAACTGGCTTGATTTCAATATCGCACTCCTGCAAGCCTTTCATCCAATTCACACATCGTTTACCTAGTTCTTGTTGTACAAGTAGTGTGTGAACTACCAAGTAAGGGATGTAGACTATGCAGTGGTTCTTCAGTAAGTAGGGCCTGAAGTGTTTCACTGCCTTGTAGACTGCATATGCTTGCTTGTCGATGGTGGGGTAGTTGAGATATTTTCCCTGCGTGCTTGTTCTCATGAAGGAGATGGGATGTTCATTGTTCATCTCGTCCTTTTGAGTAAGTACTGTAGTGAGTGAATTATCGGAGGCGAAGGTGTATAGCAATAAATCCTTCTTGAAGTCTGGGTTGTAGATTGTAGGTGCTTCTGCAATAGCTTGCTTGATATGGGTGAATGCATAGTTTTCCCTCTTGCCCTAGCTGTAGACCACATCTTTCTTGATCATGTCCTGCATGGGCTTGACTATCTATGCATAATCCAAGATGAACTTCCGGAGGAAGTTTATCTTACCTAAAAAGGACTGCATAGCTTTCTTGTTGGTTGGATGAAGGGTCTGTGTAATATTTTGGACCTAGTCTAGATCAACCTTGATCCCACTTTTGGAAACAATGTTTCTGAGAAGGTTCCCCTCAGACACTACAAATACGCTCTTTTTGGGATTCAAGTAAATCTCGTATTTCTGGCATCGCTCAAAAATTTTCTTCATATGGCATATGTGGTCCTCATGTCTTCTTGAGAACACAATCACGTCGTCAAGGTATACCACTACGCTTTGTCCAATGAGTCCACAAAAAGCAATGTCCATGGTGCGTTGAAAGATTACACCTGCATTCACAAGTCCAAATGGAATTCGTCTATAAGCAAATGTGCCCCACTTAATTCTGTCAGGTTCTACTTATAGAACCTAATTGTATCCTGAAAAACCATCTAGTAGGGAAAACATTTGTGCCCCAGATACTGTTTGCATAATGTGGTCCATAAACAGCATAGGGTAGTTGTCTTTGTCCAAGGCACTATTCACTTTCCAGAAATCAACGCACAAGCAGATTTCCTCAAACTTCTTGTGTATAAGAACAAGGTTTGAAACCCACATAGAATGACGAGCTTTGTATATGATCTGTGCATCCAATAGCTTGGTGAGATCTTTCTGTATGAGGGGTTCAAGTGACGGATGTACTTTTAACAACTTCTGCTGAGATGGCTTGGCCCCTTCTTTGATCAAGATAATGTGTTGGATTATCTGTGTGTCATAAGTTTTTAGATCATCATACGTCCACGTGAACACATATCGATACTATTTGAATAGGCAGACAAAGGCTTATCACTCCTGATGTGTGCAACATGTTCCGAGATTGACGAACTTCAAATCTTGTTATGTTCCCAATTTGATCAGTTCATGCATCATTGTGGAACTATGGGTCTTGCTATTCTTTGGACCCTAAAAATGTTCTTGCAGGTCATAAATATTTTCCAATGATGCCACACCCTTCGTGATAAGGTGGCCTTTCTTGTTACCAGCTTTTGCTTGCAGAGACCACTTTTGCTCGTCATCATCTATCATTGCATCTTTGAATACATCAGCGCTGGCCATGAAATGTTGTATCTGTTGATCATCATTAAATATGCATAGGTTAGTTATGTTATCTGGGATAGCTGGTTTGTATAAAATTTCAATAGTAAATCTATCCCTAATCGGTGACATCCTAGAAGCTGTGTTTTCCAAAGCATTGGTAGCTCCATTACGCGTATGTGGTACAGCAGTGGTTTTAAATGCTGGAAGTTAGAGATCAGTCACCATACCTCTTATTGGTAACTTTTGAGATGCGATGACAAATAGTGAATGGTGTTACGTACCTGTCGTACCACTACCTCTGAATCACCTACCACTTTGAGCGCGACCACGTTGAGGTTGATGGCTTTCTGCAAGCCCAACATAAGTGCTTCATACTCGGCAAAGTTGTTCATGCACTCAAACTCCAAGCGACTTGAAACCAGATGCTTATTGGTGTATGGGTTGATCAAGACACACTCAGCTCCTAAGTTATCTTGTGTCTTTGATTAGTCAAAGTACATGGTCCACAACTTGTCTATACACGGATCGTTTGACACGCTTGTACTACTGCTACTATTGTTGCTACTGCTACTACTAGTATTGGTACAATGTATTGTACATATTTCATTACCATCAATTGGGCAAGGAAGGAGACCCAACTGTGTGTTTGGTGGGGTTGGAGTTGGCTGTATAGGATAACACCCTAGCATTGTTTCCAGGAGGCAAATGCCAAACATGAGTTATGCAAAGGCCAACGGTTCATTCTCTCCATTGATGGGAGTGACATTTTGCCTCATATACCTCTCGGATAACACCCGGATCTGATTGTTTTTGCCCTTAACAAAAGCTACATGTGCAACCAGTCTATAGCAAAATATACATTTAGCTTGCTGGACCAGTCTCTGCTGACTAGTAAACCGTATGCTTCTGGTATGTCCACAACAACAATGTTGATGCATTAGTGGACTTGATTGTCATGAGATATTCAGATGATCATGTCTCGAAATTCACCAATGGATGGTATAGATGTTCGATCAAGTTGGATGATTTGTACGAATGTCTTTCTCCATTGTGCATTGATATTTTTTGTAATGGAGAGTGGTATGACGTTGGCTGTCACACCAAAATCAACCAAGTAGTTGTGAACATTACAGTTGAAAACTTAAAATGAGATCAAGAATGGAGGGAAACCTGAGTTTTCTTCTTCCATCTGGAGTATTTTTAGCACAGTGGAAAGTGATCTGGGAGGTGTGCTAGCTCCCTTGTTGGTAGAGCTTGGGTTGTCCATCGTTGCCTATCCCATTGGCACAGTAGGATGTCTCGCTAACTCTGGATCTTAGCTAACTTGAACAAACTAATGTTCACGCGAGTTTTCTTCATGTCATCCACAATGTTGAAGTCCAGAGGTGGTAGTCTCACCAAGGTGTCTGGGGTAAGAATGATGTTCATGTTGTTTGACGAAGTGTTCTACAGTTTTCTTCTCATGGACGTACTCTTGTCCATTGCTGTCTTCCCAGACTTGTTATGTGTTTTCTGCTTTGGGGCAGCTGGTGGATCAGTCTTCCTCAACAGCATTCTCATATTTTCTTGTTCTTACACAACTGTTAGGGGAGCCCCTTTACTCCTAATATTTTAATAGTCATTTTTCTTTGGGGTTTTTTTCTCAGTGTTCGTCTTCAGTTTTTTTTGCGAGAACTGATACGTGTTCACCACATGCCCAGAACTTGATGCTTCATTAGGTGCATTACCTTTGTCATTATCCATGTCTTCTGGTTGTGCCTGCATATTTTTTTCTACGTCAAATGTATGACTGCATACAGATCTTGTGACTCGCTTCTAGTCTGAACAAGAGTTCTCTGGGTGATGTTCTTCATGGAATGAACAGAATTCAAAATTTGCACACTGATCAAGGTGGAACATAGAGCTCTGCACAGTTGTTGAATTGAACCGGTTGCTGCCTGATGACATGCTTCCTTGTCTCTGTCTGGGCGGATGGTTGCTTGTAGATGTGTCCATTTTCCGTTGTTTAAGTTCGGACACTTTTTTTGTCAAGTTCTTGATGAGGCAAGTGAGGGTTTTAATATCATTGGTTTCCTTGTCTCTACCTTTTCTCGCCATCGCCTGGGACTTTCTACTCGCGTCTTTGGAGTCCTTTGTTGGTTCATCATCCTTGATGACTCCAATCGCGTGCAGGTCTTTCTCAACAACAATATACTCTTTGCAGTTTTCCAATAGTGTTGGTTTCGCAGCTCGCTTGATGAACTGCGCAATGCTGGTCAGCAGTGTGGATGTGTAGTAATCAATAGTGATGGAGTCATGAGGTTTGGTGTATGCTGCAAACTTATTCAATATGCTTGTAAACCTATGATTGAAGTATTTTACTGTTTCTTTCCCCTCCATCTTCAGTCTTCCCAATTCTTTGAGTAACATGGCTAGGGTCTTGTCATCAACAAATTTTTCAAGAAACATGTGTTCGAACACACCCCAGTTCTATATGGATTTGGCTGGAACACTGTGATACCATGTAGTCGCACAACCATCCAAGGTACATGGAAACAATCTACATGCTACGTCGTCATACTATAACTCAAGGGTCTACAACTGCAGGTAGACGTTGTCCAAATGGTTTGTTGCCTTCACTGTGCTATCAGGGTTGAACTTGATGTTCATTCTCTCTGCTTGCTTTTTCATCTTGTGCAAAGAACCCAGGAGATCCAATGGTCCCTGAGTCATCCATTCCATATTTTGGTCAGCCATCTCTTCTTATTCTTTTTCCTCCTCTCCTTCAAAATCTGACGGTTTCGGCTCTGAGACTATTGGTTTGTCTCCACCTACACCTCCTCCACTGCCTTCCCCTCCACCTCTTTTATCAGAGTCTGAGCCCAAGATTACGAGGGTGTCTCATTCCCCCTGTCAAAATATCGGAGGTTCCTCATCATCTTCAATAACTTCTGCCAAACCTTCAAGTGTGGCAAGAACTACTTCTTCCACTGACAATACAACAACCCCTGTGGGAGTGTCTTTTGGCTTCCTTGATGCGTATGGAAGATGTTGTATGCCTGGTATTAGTCTGACTACTTTCGTGAACTGGCGGGTGATGGGATAGACGAAGTGAAGGTGATGATATGAAATTTTGTGTTCAGTCTTGGGAGGTGAGAAGTAACCAACTGCAGAGTCGCATGTAGGTGAGAGAGAGTGTGAGTTACTGCCTTGACCAGATGGTTAATGAGTGAGCGTGAGAGGATGTTCAGCCATAAACAACTAGATTCCCTCCTTCTAGTGCTAGAAATGTTGACGGTGTTAGACCCGCCAACATTCATGGGATCACCCCGGTATGAATTCCCAACTAGACCTCACACTGTTTGGTGTGGGAGTCTCATCCAATATGATGGACTGGTTGCCATTATCTTAAAGATTTGCCTCAGCTCTTGCTTGTTAGCACAAGCGAGTGGTATGGTTTTTCTTCGAGTAGTGAGGTTCATGTGCCTGGTGATTTCTAGTGTTACTTGTGTCAATGGTTCTTTCACCATAGAGGGAGATGGTGGGAGTGAGTCCCAAGCTGGATGGGAGGAAGCCCCAACTCTATTAGGAACACACAACACAATAGAACGTGCACATATTCTGAAGGAGCAATCCACACGGATGTGGAAATCACAACACACAAGGAAAGATAACACGTACAACACACAGGGGAGTAGTATGCGCAAGTGCAATGTCGTTTTAGAAATTTTACGTGAAAGGTTTATATGATATCTGGGGAGGTAACCAACATGGGCATGACATCATTAACAGCTCATACAACACATTTTCATTAATATATATGTATTACAACAATTGAATGATAAGTGTTGAACACATGTTAAAGCAACATGCATTACAAGTGTTCAATATTAGTCTTACAACAACTACAACACGTGTAAAAACATGTTGGCCTATTAGCAAGCTTCTAAACTAAGTGAAAGTTCCATGCCACATCGTTACACCATACATCACTAACCCCGTGGGCAGGGCGTTGGCACCACTACTTACTCCTCAAAGAAAATATTACAAACTCTTAAGGCTATATGGGAAGAGCCGAGGTGAAAAGTCCTTTGCATGTACAAATGAGGGGGTATTTATAGCCAAGGGTGAAACTAACCCTTGTGGTTGTTTGACTTCCCTCATGATTGTTTGACTTCCATGACCTTTCAACTTTACATGACTCTTCATATGACAAGTAGGTCTTTTGGACTTCCACGTTACATTACATTGATTGACAGTATGGCCCAAAGTAGATATGTGGGTGACATGACTCATGACAAGACTCGACATGATAGTGCTTGTACATTCATGTTGTTGTTGATGTGCATGTCAAGCTACAGCGTTGTTGGGTGATGGATTTTCTCATGATGTGTCACAGCTTCACCTCTGCATGGCAAAGTGCGCGAAGTCTTTGATGGTCATTGCATTCGCTTGATGTTACATTTGCACATTGCTCCTTTCTTGTATGTTGGCATGCTTGACAGGTTTGTTCGTTCACAAAAATTGCATGTTCTTTTGTTCATCCATGTGTGAACACATACTCACATGTTCGCTAGTCCGTCTGTCCACGAACACATCTTTGCATTATCATCCATTCATGAGCATATCTCTTTGCATGCATCATTTGTTCATTCATTGGCGAACATGTCCTTATGCATGTACTCCCTTTGTTCATCTCATCCATCACCACGCCATGTTTGTTTGTGTACTTATATCTGCAGTCGCTCATGACAAGATGACATCAAATCCATAAACCTCCTAGTCTACCATGATGCATGATCATTTCGGATGTAGGTTACCGAGAGAGAAGACAAGGTTGTGAGCTTCAAGCTGGGATGGAGGCTCCGAGCACTGCTAGTGAAAACTATGCAGAAGTCACTGGGAGATGGTGACAGGAAATCCAGATTGACAATGACTTTCTGCGAGCTCTGGCTCAGCTGGAGGACAAAACTGCACAATTTTTGGGAGGAGCAGTTTGGGTTGGGGGAAGGTTGGGTAGACAAAATCTGCATAGTTTTTGGAAGGAGTGGGCAGTGGAAGCTTGGTAGCCAAAACTACGTAATTCCTGGAGGGAACTGGCAGCTAGCTATCGAGACCTTGGTAGCAAAAGCTATGCAATTCTTGGAGGGAACTGGCAGTCATCTTCTTGGAACTTGGCAACAAAAATTACGTAATCCCTGGAGGGGACCGACAGTCAGCT
This sequence comes from Pinus taeda, assembly GCA_000404065.3. Taxonomy (NCBI): domain Eukaryota; kingdom Viridiplantae; phylum Streptophyta; class Pinopsida; order Pinales; family Pinaceae; genus Pinus; species Pinus taeda. Next base: position 71,760 of record APFE030147022.1, read on the forward strand.
GCTAGGACCTTGGCAGCAAAAACTGCGAAATTCCTAGAGGGAACTGGCAGTCAGCTGCTAGGAGTTCTTAGCCAGAACAACTACACTGATGCTAGAAGGTTGGTCTGCTCATCACCTCTACACAGTTTCTATGCTGAGTGGACTGTTAGGTAGGAGAGGGCTTGCTCATGAAATCTGTGTAGTTTTCTAGGTGTGCAGTCGGTAGGCTAACTGGTGAGATGGCTAGAAAAACTGTGCAATTTTATGATGGAGATAAGGAGGAGCACTAGGTGTTTGTCTAGACTAGCTTCACAATCTTCTCAGTTAGTGGAGCGGGCAAGGTCTGCATCCTTTGCACAATTTTTGAGGGGAATCAGTCTCGAGGTGACTGCCCGGTCAAATTCTCCGGTTGACCAGCATGAAGGTTGATTGATTAGCTTGTGGGTAGTGCAACTTGAAATAGCTTACTTAGTGCTTCTACGTTGTTCTAGGTGACTGTCGATCAAGTCGATGGTAGGGCAAAGGTCTGGTTGTCAAATGGTGATCTGGTCGTCAGAACTTCAGCAAAACGACTATTTCATGAGCGAGTGAAAATATGCATACGTGAACTTGAAACACACACTTACATGACTTGACGCCAAGACGACTCAAACCATCTATACACACATGCTCAACATGACTCACTGATGATGTGAGCGATAAGTGTGACACTTTTGATTGATCATTGGCCGACCATGATGATGCTTGCGCGACAGTGTATATGACTCTATATGTGAGCGCGATGGATGTTTACATAGTGAAGACAACATGTACACGAAGTGAAGACCTTGTAAATGACCAAAACATGATCGCAAGCATGACATTGACATCAACATGCAAAATGTGTCGGTAGAATGATCAAGCAAGGTGGGTGCAAAGACTCACACGAGCTCACGTAGTGAACTCAAGTGCGTGTAGTCATCAAGTAAAACTCTCAAAGGAGGCTTTGAAATTGGATGCGGACCAAAATTTTGGAGGGTGTTGCAGCCGCTACAACACATCCCTTACATGTACCCACTCATCCTTGGGAAAGTATTTCCATGGAATTTGTGGGAGGTTTACCAACAAACATAAAGGGATATGACTACTTGTTTGCGGTAGTTGAAAAGTTTGTCAAGATGTGTGTTCTGATGCCCTGTTTAAAACTATCAGTGGGCAAGAAGCAACAAACTTGTGCTTTGGATAGGTTTGGGTTCACTTTGGGATACCAATTATCATCATTTTATATGGGGACACAATATTTCTCAGTGCATTTTGGAATACATTGTGGGACAATATGGACATGAAGTTGAAGAGATTTATCACATTCCATCCACAGATAAATGGGCAGAAAAAAGTAGTCAACAAGACTTTGGTGCATCTTTTGAGGGGATGCAACCAAAATTATATAAATTCTTGGGACAAAAATATGGTATATATACAAGATTCTTACAACAGAGCAGTCTACACATCTATAGGAAAGTCTCCATTTGAAACTTGTTTTGGATATTTTCCACCTTCACCTTTAGACATTGCATATGGGAAGCAAGGACGAGTGAGGGAAGATATTACAAGGGATGCCTTGAGGACTGAAAAATTTATAGAGAAGATCAAGAATATCCATATACAAGTACAAGAGACACTGCAAAAGTCACAAGAAAAATATAAGGCTAGGCATGATCATCATATAATAGAGAAATTGTTCAAGGTGGGAAACAAAGTATGGCAATAGTTGAACAAGGAGAGGCTACAAAAGCCTTGTAAGAAAATGAAGTATCTAAGGTATGGTCCCTTCGAGATACTGGAAAAGTTGGGTGATAATTCCTATCGACTCAATTTACCACCATATATGTGCATTTACTTAGTTGTGAATGTGGAGAATCTAAAACTCTATGAGCCCTCCATGCTAGATCAGGAAGATGAAAAGTTCTTACCTTATGTGAAGGATTTGTCATCAAATTCTTAGGCATAGTTGAAAAAAGATATAGTTTTATAGAAGAGGTCCAGAACTACAAGACAGGGGTAATGTGACCCTTGGCAGACTAGGTTGAAAGGACAACTTCCAAGCAAAGCTAAATGGTACATTAGAGAGAAGGCGAAGGAAAATTTTCCTCACCTCATTCAGTAGAAGCTTTTGGAGACCAAAAGCCTACAAAAATGGGGATTTATCATCTAGATTCGATCGTTATAATGTTTCTCATCCATCTCAATGCTTTCATAGTGGAAAAAGTGGAGGACTTAACCCACAAGACAATTTATACCAGTAGGACCCAATTTGGAAAAATCAAGTTTGAAACCTTCTAGGAGAAATTTGAGGCATCAAATGACATTTTTGGGGGTAAAATTTCCCACTTTAACATGGAACTTTTTTTTCTTATTCTACACACAAAGACCTTTCCAACAGCGTAAGAATCACATCAATCAAAGTCTGTATGTGAAAGTTATGTCACTCAGAAGTTGAGCTTCATGTTTTCATCACCATAATTTGAGAGGATGCCATGTCAGCCCCATTATTCATGGAAAATGGGATAGACACATGATTATGATGAAGAATAGTCTATAAGAGTCTATATTTCAATTCTAGTTAAGAGTTAAGGTAGTCAAACCTAACCACTAGTAAGATATCGAGTTGTGTTTTAACTAAGCCACTAGGAGGAAAAGGGGTTCCATTCTTTCAAGTGTATGTGTTCCATATACAAGAAAAAATAGCCAAGATGGATAGGAGGTAGAGAACACACAAAGGATTTGAGCATTGTAGTAGCCCATGGGCCACAAGCAATACTTCTTTGTACCCATAGCCATATTTCCATTCAGAGAAAGAGAGTAGGGCGACCTCACCTTCTAGCTGGATTTTTCTACCAAAAGGGTTTCTCATGTCATATTGTGTGTCAAATGTGTTTGTGAGCTTTTATTTTGTCATTATTTATTTTTTGCATAATTTTAACCCACATGCATACACTATTAACAATAATCTACAAATCTAAAAGGAAATAAAACTATAATAGTGTAGAATTTCAAATTTTAAATATATTTTCATCAGATCTATTGTGACGAACTATCCAGCGGAATATCCATGGCAGTTTATAGATCAACTATGTTTGATTATTAATATTAATCAATAATATTAATAGTTGCTTATGTTTGAACAAAGTTGAAGTGTGTTGACTGTCAAACATAATCAAACATAGTCAACCAAAGTAGTAAATGTGGTTGACTAATTTTGTAATGTGACAATGCGACATTGGAAAAATTGCAATGTAATGTAACATTGCGACAAAGATTGTCATATTGTGACAAAATTTGATCACGGTCAAAAATTGACTATAAAGGTTGACTTTGTTTGACATTGTTGACTAATTTGGTTAACTATGTTTGACTATTGATATTAATCAATAATAATAATAAAAGGAAATTATATTTGACTAAATTTGAAGAGTATTGACTATCAAACATAGTCCACACACATAGTCAAATATAGTCAACCACATTAGTAATTGTGGTTGACTAATTTTGTAATGTCGCAATGCAATGTTGGATAGATTTGTGTACCATTCTAACACGTCACATGTTTTATTATGAATATTAGTAAGAGATTGTGTTTGACCAAAGTTGAATATTATCATCAACTATTTAAACATTGACTATAAAGGTTGCCTATTTTTACTATGTTTGGCTATTAATATTCATCAATAATAATAATAGGTTATTATGTTTGACCAAAGTTGAAGAGTTTTGACTATCAAATATAGTCAAGAATAGTCAACCATATTAGTAAATTTGCTTGACTAATTTTGTAATGTCACATTGCAACATTGGATAAACTGCAATTTAATGTAACATTGCGACAATCTTTGTCACATTGCAATGTTGGGTAGATTTCAATACCATTACAACATCATAATGTCATTATTATTATTATTCAACTTTGTTAACTTTCATATTTATATGAACATCGTTGAGCATTGGTGACAATGAGTGACAATATTGAGTATGGTCTATCAATGTTCACCATGGTTTACCATAGTTGATTATAGACGATATTGGTTGACCATTCTAACCATGTTGATGTTGGATGGACTTGGTTGACCATGGTCGACAATTTTGACCTTGATTGACCATAGTTGACTATAGAGACATTAATTGACCATTATACTTAAATGTGTGTGACTAATGGTTGACTTTATTTGACTATGTTTTTCTATGTTTCACTAATATAATTGACTATGTGTCATATATATATATATATAATATAGTATATATATGTATGTAATTTGTATGGTATGTATGGTAATGTATGTAATGTTATTATGTATATGTAAAATGTATTGTATATGTATATGTATATGTTATGTGTATACATATACAAATAACATATAGCATATATAAACCTTAATTATAAAAACACTAAGTATTAATGCAAACTAAATTTTTTAAACTCTATTATTATAAACTTAATTTTATGACTTATGATATTTATTTATTAAATAATAATTTATTTCATTTTTATATATAATATTAATTTAATTATATAATGAATTTATTTATTTGAAATAAAATTTATTTTCATTTATAGTATTGTTATTAATGTTTTAATAAAAATAAATTATTATTTATATAATGTAATTATTCCTCTTTCATTAAAAAAAAAGAGACAAAATCGCTTTAACCTCTAAATGAATATGTGAAGATAGAAAAAAATGTTCCTCAATCATAATAGATTAATGTTCAGCCAATATTATCCATTTTTTCCCAAATAAAGAAATAGTTTTAATAAGATTTCTATATAAGTATTTTATTCCGGCGCCAAATTATGGGAAGCATGGGAAGTTTGTATATGTGGATCCTCAGTGTCTTGGGGCACCTGACAAAAGGGTGGCATGGATTCTCATTGAAAAGAATTATAGGGGGGCTTTCTATACCACATTGCACTCAGCCTAAGTGACACTAAATTGATTCAGCGACTGGACTTTTGGGGCATCCCTTTCCGTTGTCTGAATTGTCACTGCACAGGACACCTTCTAGCCCATTGTCCTCGGTGTTGGGGGGCCAAACCCATGGCGACTCGACGCCCTCAGTAGAGTATCTGACAAGAGGCCAAATATATTTTCGTTGATAGTTCGTCGCATGGTGGATCTAAGACTCCATCGCGTGGCACTAGCTCTCCACAACATACAAGAATTTCTCTACCCTCTTCTCATGGCCAACCATTCCATCACTATGTTGTTTTTCTATTAGAATATACACCAATTCAAATTTCTTCCTCCTCAATCTTCGAAGGTTCAAACCCCCCTTCCCTTGATGCCACACTACGCGAGATCGCTTCACATATTCCCTCTTCATGTGAATGTTTGTCACCTGCACTTAATTCTTCGCCACATCCGACACTCTGTGACCCTCTCTCCTCCACTCACATTATGTATATTCTAGCGAAGTCTCTATCTCGCATCATACCCTCCTCCCCAGCTTATGACCCCTCTCCCAACCTGACTCCCATATCGCCGCATTCACCTCTAAATTCCCCCATAAATTTCATGGATAGTGATCTAGATTTCCTTCTCCAAAAGAAAACCCTGGACCTCCGGTCACTCACCATCCACAAACTGCCTAGTCCCTCTTCCCCTCACATTAGCCCTACATCTACTAGTAACATCACTATCCAACACAAAAAGCCACGGGATAGCAAGCACTTCCTTGGACGTCCACGTCCCCCACCATCCTTTAGTCCTATAGAATCTCATGCCCTTATTGATGTCCCCATTGTTGACTATATCCCTACTCGGGTCCTTAGAGCATGGAAGCCCGCTCAAGGACAAACATGACCTTTATTCTTTCTCTCAATATGAGGGGACTAGGAGCTGCCCCTAAATTTCTTGCCCTAAAGGATCTGTTTTCTTCCATTCACCCCTACATTATTCTTCTACAAGAAACGATGCACACTACTCCCTAGGTGATTGGTTACTTTCAGAGAATGCTACCAGACTGGCACATGGCTGCCACAGATGCACAAGGTCTCTCGAGTGGTCTAATTGCTATATGGGACCCCAAATGGCTCAGGGTCTAGGCTTTTTCCTGTTTTGTTGGGATTCTCCTTGCAAGACACATTCGTGGTCTCTTGGGCTGCATTCATATACTAAATGTATATGCCCCATATCATGATTGGGAGATTTTTTGGTAGCATCTGGTTGAGTAGGAGTTACTTGACCTATCTTCTCTTGTTTTGGCGAGTGATCTAAACTATATTTTTGGTGCACATGAGATCTAGGGTCACACCAGAAGATCCGACACCATGGTAGATAGACTTAAAGCTATTATCATGGATCATAACTTGGTGGATATATGTCACTCTAATATCATTCCCACTTGGGATAATGGACAGTCAAGTGAGAGTTACATTGCTAAGCGACTAGACCGCTTCCTCCTTCATGAACATATCATTGAGTGACTCAGGATGGTCTCATATGATATTATCAACTGCCACATATTTGACCATCTCCCCATCACTCTCCACTAGTGTAGGGATGAATTCTGTGGTAGCTTGCCCTTCAAGTTTAAGCGGATTTGGTTGGAAGATCCCACTTATTATGATCTTGTAATGGAAGTTTGGCGTAGATAAGTGAATCGATATCCCTCCCACATGAGGTCCTTTATTGAGAAATTGGGGATCTTGCAGTAGGAGAACAAGCAGTGGGAGATAAGCAAAAAGTGGCACTTGAACAGAGAACTTGCAATTATTAATAAGGAACCTTTGGAGATCCTCCCACTCTTATCCGGCCACTCACTCCCGAATAACATTCGATGTTGCATTCAGGCATTGGAAATTAGAAGGCAAGCACTACTGCTCATTAAGGAGACCACATGGAGATTAAAGAGTAGAGCTATCTGGATCTGGGATTGTGACCGGAACACAAAGTTCCTCCATAGATATGCTAATTGCAGGCGTTGTACCAATTCCATATGGGAGATCTATGACTCAGAAGGTATCAAATGCCAAACTCAAAAGGAAATCAGTTGGGTCACCTCCTCTTTCTTTTAACAAGCCTACGGCCGAAGAACATTGGACTGCTCGGAGGATCAAATTTGGGGAATACAACGCTACCCCAACATGTTCGATGATTATGTAAATCGTGCCCTATACAAACCAATCTCTATGGTGGAAATACTTGAGGTATTGAAACCCTTCAAAGCTGACAAAAGCCCCAGTCCTGACAGTTGGACCATCAAACAGTTCACTCACTTTTTTGACCTCTTTCAGGCTAATCTGGTAAACTTGGTCAAGGAATCCTGGGTTTCGAGATATGTTCATTCCCTCCTTAACTCCACCTATATTGTTTTGATTCTGAAGAAGCCTCTTACTCATTCCTTCTCTGATTTCCGCCCCATTTCACTATGTAATCTTGTTTATAAAATTATCTCCAAGACCATTGCAAACCATTTGAGACTCACTCTCTCCTTGTTCATCACCCCACAGCAATTTGGTTTTCTTAAAAATTGACAAATACACAATGTCGTTGAAATCGCTTAGGAATGTCTACATTCCATCCATACAAAGAAATTAAGTGCTACAATTATGAAGGTGGACCTTAAAAAATCATTTGAGTATCTGGATTGGGGGTATTTACGATTGGTCATCCACAAGGTGGGTATTTAGTCCTCGGCTGTTGAGTGGATCATGGCTTGTGTATCAAATGTACAATTTGTGATGATCATAAATGGATACCCGACGACAAATTTTAAGGCCAGGAGGGGTCTCTAACAAGGGTGTACACTTTCACCCTCCTTTTTATTCTGGCTTTAGATGGTCTGAGTCATCACATATCTAATGTTGTTGCTGAAGGACATTTTCAACCTCTCCACATCGGCAGAAATATTCAGATTTCTCACAGCTTCTTTGTTGATGACGTTCTCATCATGTGGATCCTCAACAGGTTTTCTTGGCTACACCTTTTTCACATTTTCACTAAATTTGATAATGCTACTGGCTTAATTATGAAACAAAGTAAATTGGCTATTGTACATGATCAAGATGATTCAAATATTACTGATTATATTACTAATTTATTTCGGATTGCTTCTTAGTACATGTCTAGTGGGTTGAAAGACATTGGTTTCCATATTAAGCCTTGTAACTATAGGGCCTTAGACTGGCAGTGGCTTGTTGATTGATTTTATTGGAAAATATCTGGCTAGGAATTCAAATTTCTTTCTATGGGAGGGCGCTTCACTCTTACGTAGGTTGTAATAACTCAAATGGGTGTGTATTGGACACACTTATTCCACCTTCCCATCTCCATCATCAAGAAATTAAATGGGATTATTTCTCATTTCATCTGGTCTATCATGTAGCAGAAGCACAAATATCATCTCACAAAATTGGAACATATCTCTATGCCGAACTGACTGGGAGGCTAGGGCATCTTGCATTTGAAGTGATTTGGTCATGCTCTTCTACTCAAATCATTATGACACGGGAACTTTGGAGCTGGCACATGGAATCAAATTATAAATCATAAATATTTGAAAGGTATTTATTTTAAGGTTTGGATGAGTAGGGGTTGTATTGGTCGTAACTCCGACTCTACGGTTTGGCACAGTTAAGATTTGTCATCTATTTCTTTCACTGCTTACACGGCGATTGGGCACGGGAGACTACATATCTATTGGTCAGGACTACATCTGGGGACTGGACGACATAGACACTTGGCATAACAGTTGCCCTATTTGGAAGCATTCTATAGAGATGGGTCTGTATGGACAGAATGTTGTGGAGTGGGAAAAGATCTGCACGCAACTTCAGTTGACTGGGATCCGCAGGGACTCGAAAAGTGACTCGATCACATCGCACGGAAAGATGAGGCAGACAACATTATGGTGGAGGATGCATATCTAAAAATTTGTTGTTTGGATGACAATCAACCTGAGGTTAGCTGGTTTTCAAAATTCTGGAACTCCCACATTCCTACAAAAAACACTCTATTTCTCTTATCAGTCTAGAGAAACAAAAATTTGACATGGGAAAACCTTCAAAAAAGAAAAGGGTCTGGACCAGGGTATTGTGTTCTATGCAGGGATGCGGAAGAGGATAATTGGCATTTGTTCTAAGTTCCCTATGGTTTCTATTTTTTGGAAAAACTTGGATGCCACATATGGACGCCAACTCCCGCAGATCAGTTGCATAACTGACTATCTTGAATGGTGGAGTAAAAAAAATAGTTCATAGTGCTATATACCTCCTATATTCATTTGGGAGATCTGGAGATGGAGGAACAATATTATCTTCAACAACTACTGAGAAAATTGTGCTCTGGTGCTGGAAAGAATTAGAAGCAAAATCTCTGTTGAATTACAAGTTGGTATATACACTAAAAATCCCACAAAATCCAACACTGGCCCTGAGATCATTTACCCTACTGGGTTCTTCGATGGCGCATCAGAATGCAACATATGTGGATGTGGATTCATTCTCCTCTTTTCACCGGAGCTGACATATCATGTTCACTAGGGAGCGGGTAGAGGCACCAATACAAAGGCTGAAGCTATGTCTTTATGGGTACTTCTCAGGCTTGTTCATTTTCTAGATATTCAATCTGTCCATATCTATGGTGACTCAAAGGTCATAATAGACTATGTTGGTGGCAAGGCTATCATCTACAAATCCTCCATTCAAGGCTGGTTACAAAAAATCACGACACTCTGGAGTTCACTTCAACACTCCTCCATTCAACACATTAGCAAGGATTTCAACATTGAAGTTAACCGTCTCTCCAAAAAAGGCGTCATAAACAATCTAGATGGTCTTCACATAGAGATCAATATGGGTGAGACTTGGTTCGAGGCCGGGATTATGCCATTTCCAAGATAACTTACTAACCCTGATAATTCCTTTTTGATATCACATAGATCCCTTCTGTTATTTCCTTTTTGATTTAATAGTTATGAAATTCCAAAGATTCTATATTATTTTCTATTATCAACTACACATGTTGTTACTTTTTTTGAACTATCTGAAATCCACAATTGTAAGATCAGATTTTGCTACTCGGACAGGTTATTGGGATACAATTATATGAATGCATGATAGCAGAAATGAACTGACATATTATCTCTAAATTGTTGCTATTTGGGATACTTTGCTATGAAGAATATGTAATGACTAAATACGAATGAGTATATTGCTTTTTTCATCCGAGAAAAAAAAATTAATTAGCTAGAATTTTAATTAGCGTGCAAAATTATGGTAAGCCAACTGATTTGAACAACGTTTTAAAAAATATTAATTTTTCCAAAGAAAATATAAATTAATGAAAAATAAATCTCATTCATGTCATCCATGGTTTCTCTATCATATTTTATTGAATTTTTCTAAGAGTTATGTTTTTTCAATCTATTTATATAAGTCATTTATCACTTCTATATCATTTTTCCTTTTTTTCCTTTTTTTCTTTTTTTTCTTTTTTTTTAATTATGTTATTTTTTAATGATTTGTTTTCCTCAACATTTTATTAATTTATTTATATTTTTTGTCCACTCAAATTTGATTTTATTAATAGCTTGTTGTGAGTTTGTTAAAAATTAGTTAGTAATATTCTTTTACTAAACTTTGATTTTTTTTGTAAGTTTGGTAAGACTACATCTTTATCATGTTCAATATATCACCTCAATCAAGACGAGGAATTGAACCGGTAACTTTCATCAAGAAGTGCCTTAACAGAGCACCTAATCATCATCTATCCAAGACCCCGTGAACTACTAAACCTTGATTTTATTACCTTTCTGCAATTCTCATTCTTTTTTTTATTAACATATTAAAATTCCATAATTTAATGATGCTCTTTTCTAAGCATCTAATATGTATGATTGATCACACTATTATATGAGAATATCCCAGGGATAGTATAATATTGGGTATGGAGGGGATGGGACCCCAAACCACCACTCATGCATATGTGAGTCATCATCCTGAGTATGACTTCTATTTATTAATATATCCAAGAATATTTATGTTGAGTGGTCAATTATGTAGAGGTCAGTATTTCCCACTCATTGAGTTAATGATCTTCCCTATACCTAGAAATGGATGGGGATGGTACCCAAACCACTACTTGTGCGTATGTGATATTTTATCCTAAGTATGGATTTGTTTATTAATAGATCTATTGCATAGGTTGTACCTCTGCACATAAACTCACATCTTGATCATCTTACTTCCATGGTTTGTTAAATGAGTGATGATACATCTCCTTTGTATATAGAAACAAAGTTAGTTTTGTGGATTTTCTTTATACTTTAAAATAATGAAGTAAAATAGTTTCCATATATAAGTCTAAGTTTGAGCATTAAGTACCCAAAACACATGGTCTTCACCAATCTAAATGATGAAGTCCTAGCAAGTCTACGTCCCTGATTGTTGTCCCCCATTCACAATTTCGTAAACAAGCGTGATGAATCATTACATGCACATTTTTAAAAGGTCAAACATTTCAAGGGATCTATAAATATGCTCCTTAATTTGTCACTTTCAAGTGAGATAATACGTTACCTGAGAAAGCTTGGGTAGCATAAACTATTTACAAGATATATCCATATATAACATAAAACCATTTACAAGTAGAACCGATTGTAAAGGTTAACCTATTTTATTGTTACAACCATTCCTTTATGATATGTAGAATGGGTACATCCATTACGTGTTTTATCGAACCAAACTCTATTCTTAGTGCACTTCCTAATAACATGACTTACTATAATATATAGAAGAAAGATAGACTTCTTGCTAAAATCTTAGAACCGCTTGTAAAGGTTAACCTATTTTATTGTTACAACTATTCCTTTATGAAAACCAAACTCTATTCTCAGTGCACTGCCTAATAACATGACTTACTGTAATATATAGAAGAAGGATAGACTTCTTGCCAAAATTTTAGAACCGATTGTAAAGGTTAACCTATTTTATTGTTACAACTATTCCTTTATGAGATGTAGAATGGGTACAACCATTACGTGTTTTATCAAACCAAACTCTATTCTCAGTGCACTACCTAATAACATGACTTACTATAATGTATAGAATAAGGATAGACTTCTTTCCAAAATCTAAGAAGCTAGAAAAATAAGAGGAAATTAAATCTCTAAAATATGGGGATCCTTGTTGCATCAAATTATAAGAAGAAGAGAAAGAATGATTTTCCTGCAATATTATGTTTTGACTGAAGGAAGGGGAGTGGGGTGATGATCATTGTTCCATTGGTGGTGTTTATTATGTTATTCAGTTGAAGGCCATTAATTGTTTTAAATCAGTCGTATTAATAATCTCTCATTCAATCCTCCAACAATAATTGGAACCATGATTTGAAGGTATATATTTCCATAGCATGATCAATTGTTTCTTTCAAGCCTTCTTCTTGACTAATACTATCATGGGTATTTTGAACACGGTCATAACCCTATCTATCAATATTGTCTCCATCTACTGTTGCCTTTCCACAATGTTTGTGTACCCTTGTTTTCAAGGGTAGACTTTGACAGGTATAATGACTCCTTTATCGTATTTTGAGGGAGAAGGAATGGCTCTTTCTTTAAATGGATTTTGAAATTTGGGCTTGAATTCACCCATTTGGACCCCCTTGCTTAACTAAGTATTCTAGTAATTATTTATTTCATTGTCTGTTCGGCCAGGGAGTCGCCCTGCTATCAACATCCATCTGCAAAATACCATTTGGTATTAATGGTCCTTCAAAATCATTGTATGAAATTCGTTTGAATTCTTATGTGAACATTCTAAATAAGATTAGCGAACATTCTTAAATTGCAAAACAAATAACTCGCATACCCTTTTCCAAAAACACAGTGTAATCTAACAAGAAGTTCCTCTTCCTTAGGGGAAATTTTTCCTCGCTCAATATCTCAATGAAGATAATTTAACCATTGTAGTCTACAACTTTTCCCACATTGTCTGAAAATTGCAAAAAAAAACAAATTCTCAAGCTCGAGCTTTTTCATGAAAGGAAAATTTAATGGAGAAACTTAAAGATGTCATCTAGTGCTCTCACTCGTGCAAATGACAAGAAAGAAAGAAAGACAAATTATTTTAACGTCCACGAGGCTAAAAATAGCCTATGGGACAAATAGATTCTTCATCCGGTTGATGTATTTTTCCCTTTTCCTATGAAGCCTCACAATATACGCTCCCAGCTTCTTGACAAACCCCTCGCTAAATAGATTATCACAAGAGCTAGCTGCCAGAATATCTACATAAATTTCCTTGTTGTCTTTGAAAGCTTCACATTCTAAAATGAAATTTTTTTCTATTTCCATTTTCCGGAATTAAAAATAAAAAATAAAAAATACATACTCTTTCCTCCCACACTTCGTTTGGCCTTTTCCAGCACCCTGTTTCACAATGGAGTTGATGAGAATCAATCCTTAATTGAGCAATAAGAATTTTGGCTTTCCAAGAAATATTGGCCTCTATGTACACTTTTTGTTAATGTCTTGAAAATTGTTATGCAAAATGAAAAGTGAATTGAATTTGTAACGTGGCCACGCTAGGTGATGGTGAGGCGAACGAATGGAATATGGAGGAGGCAATTGTTATGCAAAATGACAAGTGAATTAAATTCCTAACGTGCCTACTCTACCTACCAAAAATCAATTGGTTAAGGTCGAGACCTCCACTTCACTCCCAGTTAGCGCTTCCACTCATGTCAATGAATCAAAATCGGTTAGTCTTAATCACCATGAAATTGTTATGGAAAATGACTAATGAATTGAATTTGTAATGTGGCCTGCTAGGTGATGGCAAGGGGAGCGGATGGAATATGGAGGAGGAAATTGTTATGCAAAATGCCAAATGAATTGAATTTGTAATGTGGCCACACTATGTGATGGCGAGGCAAGCCGATTGAATATGGAGGCAAGTGGATGGAAAAATAAAAAATATTAAATTATTCGATAATGCTTAATAGTAGGGTCATAATTCAATAACATCCATTGATTTGGTTATGTAACAAAGAATATTTGTTGGAGGTGAAATTTCAATCATTTATTTATTAAAAAAATAAAATTCTGTGAGTAATGTTTTGAAATATGTAGGAATTTACAAGGTAAGTTCCTCAGATACAACACCAAAGGACATCACTCACAAACAGATCATAGATCAATACACTAGTATTGTTGACGTGGTTAAAACCCTCAAAGAAGGAAATAGTCCATGGCCTAAGCCAACGCGGCCACTTCAGTCAATTTATTAATAAAAGAATGAAAATTTACATAAGCCTCTCTCATGAACGGT
>APFE030147022.1:102195-138971 GCA_000404065.3 Pinus taeda
AAGATGAAAAATTTTAATAGAGATAATAAGGGTTTGGATATGGATCCAACGATGGCATTTGCTATAGGCATCTTGGTTGAACAAACCCATTGTGAACAAAGAGTATAGCTAAACAAGGCACTTGGTGCAAAAGAAGATGAAGGAGATGGAAATACTGAAAGAGGCACAAAACCCATGATTCATATTCATGTCCATAAGACTATGTAGCTCGAACATGTGCACCCTTAAGACCCCAAACATAAGACAATCTACTACACTAACCGTGATGTGAACCAACTCTATAAATTTGAAGGAAACTTGACTTTTTTCTCATTAGAAGCTACACAATTTTGTTGCATAAGAATCTTTATGTGAATCTCATGGCTGTGCAATCTGGTGCAATTTGAAGCTTCTGAAGAGTTCATTGGTAGATCATTGTTTCTAGAAAACATAACCAAAGATCTTTGTGCTGAGTGAATCTTTGTGTTGAGTGAAGTGATCTTAAAGCCAAACCATTTACTACAATTTGTGATTGGTGACACATGTTGGATTATAAGGCCTGTTATACACCGCCTGTTAGTAGTATGCATAGGAGAAAAAAAAAATCTCCTAGATGGTCCACAGTCGGCAGCGAACAGCCCCTTGTAGCCACCAGATAGCTCGATGTGCCATTATCTCTGCCATCTGAGCCAGCGATGTGGTCCTTCGCCCATCTGTTATGATCGTATGTTTGAGAGTGGGCCTCCCGACACTAAAGGTATGGCTTTTCATTAGTATAGTTGAGTAATTTTCCTTACTTATCATGGACACTTTTGGCCATGGATTGGTGGGGGGATTTGGTGGAAAGGGTGGACTAGGTCTGTATTCTTGTCTCCTCTGCCCAATTTGGTGGTTATCCTTGTATCTGAGCCCTGTGGGATCTCCTTTATTGGCTATTAGCTTTAGGGTTGACACTACATGGGAAATCTTGACTTTGGTTGTGTGGTCCCACTTCTCGACACCATATATATCACTTCCGCACATTCTAACCCCATTCATCAGTCCTCCCATCCGGGTCCACATGGGGTTAGCCTCCCTCTCCCCTTGTCCACACCTTGGGTCAAGCCTGGAACGATGCCCTGGAGGTTGATGCAACTAAAAAGAAAAGAAAAAGCATAATTTGGCCACTCTCAACAAGAAATGTACCACAAAATGCAAAAGAAACTAAAAAGAAAAGAAAAAGCATAATTTGGCCACTCTCAACGGGAAATGTACCACAAAATGCAAAAGATGGTTGGGACATACAAATTTGGCACTTGAGCAAAAGCCAAACATGAGCTCTACCCCTTGTTTATGGCTATCACCTTGGTTCCTATGGGCCCTAGATGAGCCCCCTCTGCATTAAGGAACCCATGATTGTCCCAACCCCCAGTGGGCAATGAAATGCCCCACCTTGAAATGGGGTACCTACTGCTATATCCTACACATCATGCTCTCATCCCCTGATCCCCGAGAAGTTATGAAGACTAATCAACCAAAGGCAAAAGGCATATGAAGAAGGGTAGAAAACAAAAGTTGGGGTAACTCATGTACCACGATTTTCTCCCTTCTACACTCATATGCCCAAGTGTGAGCTTCCCTCATTGTAGCTACCCTTGTACCATAACACGTGGCCTGGAGCATTCCCTTGATCCCCGCTATGTTCCATCACTATATCACTTGCTACCTACCACTCGATGGATGTACCATGGTCATGTCACCCCTTTAAAAGTTGAAACCATCTAATAGGATCCTTGGTTAACCCTCTTATTAAGCTTGGAGACACTTGTACATGCCAAAGCCCACTATGGAAGGGCATGCCACCATGAAGTGCCCCATTATTCCATGATTTGTAACCTCTTTTACTTGATTATTCTAATGATTTGTTGCATTTGAGGGCAAGGGGACGCATTGGACCTTATGCAGAATTAGAGGTGGGTCTCCATTTGGGGTTTGGTTCAAGCCCTCACGAGGGCCACATTGGCACTTGTAAAGTGAGCGTTGAGAGCCATGGGCCTCCACCATAGCAGAGAGTACTTCATGGATTCCCAACACCACTCGGTGATTTCTTGTGTTCCACGTTTTTGGATGAGGATGATGCACCCAGTTCACCATGCCCAACCAACTTCACACTTGTACCACACACTTAGCAGAGGTTCCAGGGTCCAAATGAGGATGTGTCTCACTGCAAGAGACAAAGGGAGGGCTTATGTCATCATCCTAGTCCTTACAGATGGTTTACAAGCATTATCAATCCACTTGGAGACCCATGAGGATGTCCTTGTGCCCCCACACCCACTTGGGAGCACCACAATGACTTGCTTGGAAAACAAGGGGCCAACCCCTTGTCCACTATGTTTGGAGTGCATTCTCTAACCATGGCACACTTTGGACTTCATTAGGCCTTCTCAATGGCCCAACAACTCATTATATTCATTATTTTGTCCTCTTGAGAGGTTATTCTTTGTATTATTGAGCTATCTCGGTGGGCTTGTCACCAAGTCATGTCATTATTATGTATTATTTAATTATTTGGGGCTAAATTAGGCTAATTAGGCAAATTGAATCCCCTTTTGAGTTGTATAAATCAAGGTTACTCGGGAGCGGGAGAAAAAATGAGGAACTGGAGTAGGAGCATGAGCGACATTTTCAGAAGCTCCCGATTTGAGAGTGATTCGGGGAGCCATTTTTTATATAGTATATATATTTTTTATATTTTGACGCATATATGTCAACAAAAGCATGTAGAATGATGAATTAGATATAAAAAGCATAAAAAACACATCGATTGAACCATATAACAACAATCATCTAGAAGTTATAATCTTCATCAACCATGTCCACAAGTTAGTAACGTAGTAACATACAACATATTGAGTCTCATGATTCATCAATCTTAAAGTTTCAAGCTTTCAAAATTCAATATATAACATTTATCATCATTGATCACCAAAGTTGTACTTGTAAGCTAAGTGTACCATTACAACAATAATATCTAACATGAAATGAAATGTTATAAAATGAAATGAAATGAAACAACTTTCAACTTTCACGAAGCATCATATTCATAATTCATTACTAATGAGTTATAATTGCCAACTTCAAACTTCAAACTTAACTTGTCATATATTGTTTACAAAAAATATCATAATAAATATCAAAGATTCAATAGTTATAACAACTACTAGAAACTAGAAAAGACAAGTAAATCTATTATCTATTGCTAATGCTTGGGCCTCTTGTCGCCACGAGAAATGTCTAATTTTTTAGTGTTGTTAGAAAATAAGGATCTTTGTCATTAATATCACCCTCTAAGCATTAACATAAGATAGAAAAAGCATAGCATGTAAAGTCAATATTTTGTATGAGTGATCCTTACATTTTTAGGAGGGTCATGATAGAGGAGTTCGACAACCAACGTCACTAACATCAAGGTATATAGAGGGATTGGTGCTCTTGATTAAATACGAGTTACACGTTACATTACATTGATTGATAGTATGGCCCAAAGTAGATATGTGGATGACATGACCCATGACAAGACTCGACATGGTAGTGCTGGTACATTCATGTTGTTGTTGGTGTGCATGTCAAGCTGCAGTGTTGTTGGGTGATGGATTTTCTCATGATGTGTCACAGCTTCACCTCCGCATGGCAAAGTGCGCGAAGTCTTTGATGGTCATTGCATTCGCTTGATGTTACATTTTCACGTTGCTCCTTTCTTGTATGTTGGCATGCTTGGCAAGTTTGTTCGTTCGCAAAAATTGCATGTTCTTTCATTCATCCATGTGCGAACACATACTCACATGTTCGCTAGTCCGTCTGTCCACAAACACATCTTTTCATTATCATCCATTCATGAGCATATCTCTTTGCATGCATCATTTGTTCGTTCATTAGCGAACGTGTCCTTCTACATGTACTCCCTTTGTTCATCTCATCCATCGCCACGCCATGTTTGTTTGTGTACCTATATCTGTAGTCGCTCATGATAAGATGACATCAAATCCATAAACCTCCAAGGCTACCATGATGCATGATCATTCTAGATGTAGGTTACCTAGAGAGAAGACAAGGTTGTGAGCTTCGAGCTGGGATGGAGGCTCCGGGCACTGCTAGTGAAAACTGTGCAGAAGTCACTGGGAGATGGTGACAGGCAATCCGGATCGACAATGACTGTCTGCGAGCTCTGGCTCAGCTGGAGGACAAAACTGCACAATTTTTGGGAGGAGCAGTTTGGGCTGCAGGAAGGTTGGGTAGACAAAATCTGCATAGTTTTTGGAAGGAGTGGGCAATGGAAGCTTGGTAGCCAAAACTACGTAATTCCTGGAGGGAACTGGCAGCTAGCTATCGGGACCTTGGCAGCAAAAGCTACGCAATTCTTGGAGGGAACTGGTAGTCATCTTCTTGGAACTTGGCAACAAAAACTTCGCAATCCCTGGAGGGGACCAATAGTCAGCTGCTAGGACCTTGGCAGCAAAAACTGCGAAATTCCTGGAGGGAACTAGCAATCAGCTGCTAGGAGTTCTTAGCCAGAAAAACTACACTAATTCTAGAAGGTTGGTCTGCTGATCACCTCTACACAGTTTCTAAGTTGAGTGAACTGTTAGGTAGGAAAGGGCTTGCTCATGAAATCTGTGTAGTTTTCTAGGTGTGCAGTCCGTCGGCTAACTGGTGAGATGGCTAGAAAAACTGTGCAATTTTATGATGGAGATAAGGAGGATCACTAGGTGTTTGTCTAGACTAGCTTCACAATCTTCTCAGTTAGTGGAGCGGGCAAGGTCTGCATCCTTTGCAAAAAAATTTAGGGGAATCAGTCTCGAGGTGACTGCCCGGTAAAATTCTCCAGTTGACCAGCATGAAGGTTGATTGATTAGCTTGTGGGTAGTGCAGCTTGAAATAGCTTATTTGGTGCTTCTGCGTTGTTCTAGGTGACTGTCGATCAAGTCGATGGTAGGGCAAAGGTTTGGTTGTCAAATGGTGATCTGGTCGTCAGAACTTCAGCAAAATGACTAATTTCATGAGCGAGTGAAAAGATGCATACGTGAACTTGAAACACACACTTACATGACTTGACGCCAAGACGACTCAAACTATCTATACACACATGCTCAACATGACTGACTGACGATGTGAGCGATAAGTGTGACACTTTTGATTGATCGTTGGCCGACCATGATGATGCGTGCGCGATAGTTTATATGACTCTGTATGTGAGCGCGATGGATGTCTACATAATGAAGACAACATGTACACGAAGTGAAGACCTTGTAAATGACCAAAACATGATCGCAAGCATGACATTGACATCAACATGCAAAATGTGTCGGTAGAATGATCAAGCAAGGTGGGTGCAAAGACTCACACGAGCTCACGGAGTGAACTCAAGTGCATGTAGTCATCAAGTAAAACTCTCAAAGGAGGCTTTGAAATTGGATGCGGACCAAAATTTTGGAGGGTGTTGTAGCCGCTAAAACACATCCCTTACATGTACCCACTCATCCTTGGGAAAGTATTTCCATGGAATTTGTGGGAGGTTTACCAAAAAACATAAAGGGATATGACTACTTGTTTGCGGTAGTTGAAAAGTTTGTCAAGATTTGTGTTCGGATGCCCTATTTAAAACTATCAGTGGGCAAGAAGCAAAAAACTTGTGCTTTGGATAGGTTTGGGTTCACTTTGGGATACCAAGGATCATCATTTTATATGGGGACACAATATTTCTCAATGCATTTTGGAATACATTGTGGGACAATATGGACATGAAGTTGAAGAGATTTATCACATTCCATCCATAGATAAATGGGCAGAAAAAAGTAGTCAACAAGACTTT
This sequence comes from Pinus taeda, assembly GCA_000404065.3. Taxonomy (NCBI): domain Eukaryota; kingdom Viridiplantae; phylum Streptophyta; class Pinopsida; order Pinales; family Pinaceae; genus Pinus; species Pinus taeda. The sequence continues at coordinate 108,026 of APFE030147022.1, forward strand.
GGTGCATCTTTTGAGGGGATACAACCAAAATTATATAAAGACTTGGGACAAAAATATGGTATATATACAAGATTCTTACAACAGAACAGTCTACACTTCTATAGGAAAGTCTCCATTTGAAACTTGTTTTGGATATTTTCCACCTTCACCTTTGGACATTGCATATGGGAAGCAAGGACGAGTGAGGGAAGATATTACAAGGGATGCCTTGAGGACTGAAAAATTTATAGAGAAGATCAAGAAGATCCATATACAAGTACAAGAGACACTGCAAAAGTCACAAGAAAAATATAAGGCTAGGCATGATCATCATATAATCAAGAAATTGTTCAAGGTGGGAAACAAAGTATGGCAATAGTTGAACAAAGAGAGGCTACAAAAGCCTTGTAAGAAAATGAAGTATCTAAGGTATGGTCCCTTCGAGATACTGGAAAAGTTGGGTGATAATTCCTATCGATTCAATTTACCACCATATATGTGCATTTACTTAGTTGTGAATGTGGAGAATCTAAAACTCTATGAGCCCTCCATGCTAGATCAGGAAGATGAAAAGGTCTTACCTTATGTGAAGGATTTGTCATCAAATTCTTAGGCATAGTTGAAAAAAGATATAGTTTTGTAGAAGAGGTCCAGAACTACAAGACAGGGGTAATGTGACCCTTGGCAAACTAGGTTGAAAGGACAACTTCCAAGAAAAGCTAAATGGTACATTAGAGAGAAGGCGAAGGAAAATTTTCCTCACCTCATTCAGTAGAAGCTTTTGGGGACCAAAAGCCTACAAAAATGGGGATTTATGATCTAGATTCGATCGTTATAGTGTTTCTCATCCATCTCAATGCTTTCATAGTGGAAAAAGTGGAGGACTTAACCCACAAGACGATTTATACCAGTAGGACCCAATTTGGAAAAATCAAGTTTGAAACCTTCTCGGAGAAATTTGAGGCATCAAATGACATTTTTGGGGGTAAAATATCCCACTTTAACATGGAACTTTTTTTCTTATTCTACACACAAAGACCTTTCCAACAGCATAAGAATCACATCAATCAGAGTCTGTATGTGAAAGTTATGTCACTCAGAAGTTGAGCTTCATGTTTTCATCACCATAATTTGAGAGGATGCCATGTCAGCCCCATTATTCATGGAAAATGGGATAAACACATGGTTATGATGAAGAATAGTCTATAAGAGTCTATATTGCAATTCTAGTTAAGAGTTAAGGTAGTCAAACCTAACCACTAGTTTGATATCGAGTTGTGTTATAACTAAGCCACTAGGAGGAAAAGGGGTTCCATTCTTTCAAGTGTATGCGTTCCATATACAAGAAAAAATAGACAAGATGGATAGGAGGTAGAGAACACACAAAGGATTTGAGCATTGTAGTAGCCCATGGGCCACAAGCAATACTTCTTTGTACCCATAGCCATATTTCCATTCAGAGAAAGAGAGTAGGGCGACCTCACCTTCTAGCTAGGTTTTTCTACCAAAAGGGTTTCTCATGTCATATTGTGTGTCAAATGTGTTTGTGAGCTTTTATTTTGTCATTATTTATTTTTTCATAATTTTAACTCGCATACATACAATATTAACATTAATCTACATATCTAAAAGGAAATAAAACTATAATAGTGTAGAATTTCAAATTTTAAATATATTTTCATCAGATCTATTGTGACGAACTATCCAGCGGAATATCCATGGCAGTTTATAGATCAACTATGTTTGATTATTAATATTAATCAATAATATTAATAGTTGCTTATGTTTGAAAAAAGTTGAAGTGTGTTGACTGTCAAACATAATCAAACATAGTCAACCAAAGTAGTAAATGTGGTTGACTAATTTTGTAATGTGACAATGTGACATTGGAAAAATTGCAATGTAATGTAACATTGCGAAAAACATTGTCATATTGTGACAAAGTTTGATCACAGTCAAAAATTTAAACAATGACTATAAAGGTTGACTTTGTTTGACATTGTTGACTAATTTGGTTAACTATGTTTGACTATTGATATTAATCAATAATAATAATAAAAGGAAATTATATTTGACTAAATTTGAAGAGTATTGACTATCAAACATAGTCCACACACATAGTCAAATATAGTCAACCACATTAGTAATTGTGGTTGACTAATTTTGTAATGTCGCAATGCAATGTTGGATAGATTTGTGTACCATTCTAACACGTCACATGTTTTATTATGAATATTAGTAAGAGATTGTGTTTGACCAAAGTTGAATATTATCATCAACTATTTAAACATTGACTATAAAGGTTGGTTGTTTTTACTATGTTTGGCTATTAATATTCATCAATAATAATAATAGGTTATTATGTTTGACCAAAGTTGAAGAGTGTTGACTATCAAATATAGTCAAGAATAGTCAACCATATTAGTAAATGTGCTTGTCTAATTTTGTAATGTCACATTGCAACATTGGATAAACTGCAATTTAATGTAACATTGCGACAATCTTTGTCACATTGCAATGTTGGGTAGATTTCAATACCATTACAACATCATAATGTTATTATTATTATTATTCAACTTTGTTAACTTTAATATTTATATGAACATCGTTGAGCGTTGGTGACAATGAGTGACAATATTGAGTATGGTCTATCAATGTTCACCATGGTTGACCATAGTTGATTATAGACGATATTGGTTGACCATTCTAACCATGTTGATGTTGGATGGACTTGGTTGACCATGGTCGACAATGTTGACCTTGATTGACCATAGTTGACTATAGAGACATTAATTGACCATTATAGTTAAATGTGTTTGACTAATGGTTGACTTTATTTGATTATGTTTTTCTATGTTTCACTAATATAATTGACTATGTGTGTATTTATGTATGTATGTATATGTATATGTATATGTATATGTATATGTATATGTATATGTATGTGTATACATATACGTATACATATATAAACCTTAATATTATAAAAAACCCTAATATTATAAAACCTTAAATTTTAAACTCTATTATTATAAACCCTAATTTATATTATTATATTTAATTTTATTTAAATAATAATTTATTTTCATTTATATAATATTAATTTAATTAATAATATATTTATTTTATTGAAATATTAATTATTTATTTCATTTATATATGTTTATTAATGTTTTAATAAAATAAATTATTATTTATATAATGTAATTATTCCTCTTTCATTAAAAAAAAAGAGACAAAATCGCTTTAACCTCTAAATGAATATGTGAAGATAGAAAAAAATGTTCCTCAATCATAATAGATTAATGTTCAGCCAATATTATCCATTTTTGCCCAAATAAAGAAATAGTTTTAATAAGATTTATATAAAAGTATTTTATTCCGGCGCCAAATTATGGGAAGCATGGGAAGTTTGTATATGTGGATCCTCGGTGTCTTGGGGCACCTGACAAAAGGGTGGCATGGATTCTCATTGAAAAGAATTATAGGGGGGCTTTCTATACCACATTGCACTCAGCCTAAGTGACACTAAATTGATTCAGCGACTGGACTTTTGGGGCATCCCATTCTGTTGTCTGAATTGTCACTGCATAGGACACCTTCTAGCCCATTGTCATCGGTGTTGGGGGGCCAGACCTATGGCGACTCGACGCCCTTAGTAGAGTATCTGGAAAGAGGCCAAATATATTTTCGTTGATAGTTCGTCGCATGGTGGATCTAAGACTCCATCGCGTGGCACTAGCTCTCCACAACATACAAGAATTTCTCTACCCTCTTCTCATGGCCAACCATTCCATCACTATGTTGTTTTTCTATTAGAAGATACACCAATTCAAATTTCTTCCTCCTCAATCTTCGAAGGTTCGAACCCCCTTCCCTTGATGCCACATTACACGAGATCCCTTCACATATTCGCTCTTCATGTGAATGTTTGTCACCTCCACTTAATTCTTCACCACATCCGACGCTCTGTGACCCTCTCTCCTCCACTCACATTATGTATATTCTAGCGAAGTCTCCATCTCGCATCATACCCTCCTCCCCAGCTTATGACCCCTCTCCCAACCTGACTCCCGTATCGCCACATTCACCTCTAAATTCCCCCATAAATTTCGTGGATAATGATCTAGATTTCCTTCTCCAGAAGAAAACCCTGGACCTCTGGTCACTCACCATCCACAAACTGCCTAGTCCCTCTTCCCCTCACGTTAGCCCTACCTCTACTAGTAACATCACTATCCAGCACAAAAAGCCACGGGATAGCAGGCACTTCCTTGGACGTCCACGTCCCCCACCATCCTTTAGTCCTATAGAATCTCATGCCCTTATTGATGTCCCCATTGTTGACTATATCCCTACTCGGGCCCTTGAAGCATGGAAGCCCGCTCAAGGACAAACATGACCTTTATTCTTTCTCTCAATATCAGGGGACTAGGGGCTGCCCCTAAATTTCTTGCCCTAAAGGATCTGTTTTCTTCCATTCACCCCTACATTATTCTTCTACAAGAAATGATGCACACTACTCCCCAGGTGATTGGTTACTTTCAGAGAATGCTACCGGACTGGCACATGGCTGCCACAGATGCACAAGGTCTCTCGAGTGGTCTAATTGCTATCTGGGACCCCAGATGGCTCAAGGTCTAGGCTTTTTCCTGTTTTGTTGGGATTCTCCTTGCAGGACACATTCGTGGTCTCTTGGACTGCATTCATATACTAAATGTATATGCCCCATATCATGATTGGAAGATTTTTTGGTAGCATCTGGTTGAGTAGGCGTTACTTGACCTATCTTCTTTTGTTTTGGCGAGTGATCTAAACTATATTTTTGGTGCACATGAGATCTAGGGTCACACCAGAAGAGCCGACGCCATGGCAAATAGACTTAAAGCTATTATCATGGATCATAACTTGGTGGATATCTGTCACTCTAATATCATTCCCACTTGGGATAATGGACAGTCAAGTGAGAGTTACATTGCTAAGCGACTAGACCGCTTCCTGCTTCATGAACATATCATTGAGTGACTCAGGATGGTCTCATATGATATTATTAGCTACCACATATTTGACCATCGCCCCATCGCTCTCCATTAGTGTAGGGATGAATTCTGTGGCAGCTTGCCCTTCAAGTTTAAGCGGATTTGGTTGGAAGATCCCACTTATTATGATCTTGTAATGGAAGTTTGGCGTAGATAAGTGAATCGATATCCCTCCCACATGAGGTCATTTATTGAGAAATTGGGGATCTTGTAGTAGGAGACCAAGCAGTGAGAGATAAGCAAAAAGTGGCACTTGAACAGAGAACTTGCAGCTATTAATAAGGAACTTTTGGAGATCCTCCCACTCTTATCCGGCCACTCACTCCCAAATGACATTCGATGTCGCATTCAGGCATTGAAAATTAGAAGGAAAGCACTAATGCTCATTAAGGATACCACATGGAGATTAAAGAGTAGAGCTATCTAGATCTGGGATTGTGACCGGAACACAAAGTTCTTCCATAGATATGCTAATTGCAGGCATTGTACCAATTCCATATGGGAGATCTATGACTCAGAAGGTATCAAATGCCAAACTCAAAAGGAAATCAGTTGGGTCATCTCCTCTTTCTTTTAACAAGCCTACGGCCAAAGAACATTGGACTGCTCGGAGGATCAAATTTGGGGAATACAACGCTACCCCAACATGTTCGATGATTATGTGAATCATGCCCTATACAAACCAGTCTCTGCGGTGGAAATACTTGAGGTATTGAAACCCTTCAAAGCCGACAAAAGCCCCAGCCCTGACAGTTGGACCATCGAACTGTTCACTCACTTTTTTGACCTCTTTCAGGCTAATTAGGGAAACTTGGTCAAGGAATCCCAGGTTTCGAGATATGTTCATTCCCTCCTTAATTCCACCTATATTGTTTTGATTCTGAAGAAGCCTCTTACTCATTCCTTCTCTGATTTCCGCCCCATTTCACTATGTAATCTTGTTTATAAAATTATCTCCAAGACCATTGCAAACCATTTGAGACTCACTCTCTCCTTGTTCATCACCCCACAGCAATTTGGTTTTCTTAAAAATCGACAGATACACAATGTCGTTGAAATCGCTCAGGAATGTCTACATTCCATCCATACAAAGAAATTAAGTGCTACAATTATGAAGGTGGACCTTAAAAAATCATTTGACTATCTAGATTGGGGGTATTTGCGATTGGTCCTCCACAAGGTGGGTATTTAGTCCTCAGCTGTTGAGTGGATCATGGCTTGTGTATCAAATGTACAATTTGCGATGATCATAAATGGATACCCAACGACAAATTTTAAGGCCAGGAGGGGTCTCTGACAAGGGTGTACACTTTCACCCCTCCTTTTTATTCTGGCTTTAGATGGTCTGAGTCATCACATATCTAATGTTGTTGTTGAAGGACGTTTTCAACCTCTCCACATCGGCAGAAATATTCCGATTTCTCACAGCTTCTTTGTTGATGACGTGGTCATCATGTGGATCCTCAACAGGTTTTCTTGGCTACACCTTTTTCACATTTTCACTAAATTTGATAATGCTACTGGCTTAATTATGAACCAAAGTAAATTGGCTATTGTACATGATCAAGATGATTCAGATATTACAGATTATATTACTAATTTATTTCGAATTGCTTCTTAGTACATGTCTAGTGGGTTGAAAGACATTGGTTTCCATATTAAGCCTTGTAACTATAGGGCCTTAGACTGGAAGTGGCTTGTTGATTGATTTTATTGGAAAATATCTGGCTAGGAATTCAGATTTCTTTCTATGGGAGGGCGCTTCACTCTTACGTAGGTTGTGATAACTCAAATGGGTGTGTATTGGACACACTTATTCCACCTTCCCATCTCCATCATCAAGAAATTAAATGGGATCATTTCTCATTTCATCTGGTCTATCATGTAGCAGAAGCACAAATATCATCTCACAAAATTGGAACATATCTCTATGCCGAACCGACTGGGAGGCTAGGGCATCTTACATTTGAAGTGATTTGGTCATGCTCTTCTACTCAAATCATTATGACACGGGAACTTTGGAGCTGGCACATGGAATCAAATTATAAATCATAAGAATTTGAAAGGTATTTATTTTAAGGTTTGGATGAGTAGGGGTTGTATTGGTCGTAACTCCGACTCTACGGTTTGCACAGTTTTGTTAAGATTCGTCATCTATTTCCTTCATTGCTTACACGGTGATTGGGCACGGGAGACTACATATCTATTGGTCAGGACTACATCTGGGGACTGGAAGACATAGACACTTGGCATAACATTTGCCCTATTTGGAAGCGTTCTATAGAGATGGGTCTGTATGGACAGAATGTTGTGGAGTGGGAAAATATCTACACGCAACTTCAGTTGACTGGGATCCGCAGGGACTCAAAAAGTGACTCGATCGCATCGCACGGCAAGATGAAGGCAGACAACATTATGGTGGAGGATGCATATCTAAAAATTTGTTGTTTGGATGACAATCAACCTGAGGTTAGCTGGTTTTCAAAATTCTGGAACTCCCACATTCCTACAAAAAAAACTCTATTTCTCTTATCAGTCTAGAGAAACAAAAATTTGACATGGGAAAACCTTCAAAAAAGAAAAGGGTCTGGACCAGGGTATTGTGTTCTATGCAGGAATGCGGAAGAGAATAATTGGCATTTGTTCATTAAGTGCCCTATGGTTTCTATTTTTTGGAGAAACTTGGATGCCACATATGGACGCCAACTCCCGCAGTTAACTTGCATAACTGACTATCTTGAATGGTGGAGTAAACAAAATAGTTCATAGTGCTATATACCTCCTATTTTCATTTGGGAGATCTGGAGATGGAGGAACAATATTATCTTCAACAACTACCGAGAAAATTGTGCTCTGGTACTGGAAAGAATTAGAAGCAAAATCTCTATTGAATTACAAGTTGGTATATACACTAAAAATCCCACAAAATCAAACACTCGACCTGAGATCATTTACCCTACTGGATTCTTCGATGGCACATCACAATGCAACATATGTGGATGTGCATTCGTTCTCCTCTTTTCACTGGAGCTGACATATCATGTTCACTAGGGAGCGGGTAGAGGCACCAATACAAAGGTTGAAGCTATGTCTTTATGGGGACTTCTCAGGTTTGTTCATTTTCTGGATATTCAATCTGTCCATATCTATGGTGACTCAAAGGTCATAATAGACTATGTTGGTGGCAAGGCTATCATCTACAAATCCTCCATTCAATGCTGGTTACAAAAAATCACGACACTCTGGAGTTCACTTCAACACTCCTCCATTCAACACATTAGCAAGGATTTCAACATTGAAGTTAACCGTCTCTCCAAAAAAGGCGTCATAAACAATCTAGATGGTCTTCACATAGAGATCAAGATGGGTGAGACTTGGTTCGAGGCCGAGATTATGCCATTTCCAAGATAACTTACTAACCCTGATAATTCCTTTTTGATATCACATAGATCCCTTCTTTTATTTCCTTTTTGATTTAATAGTTATGAAATTTCAGAGATTCTATATTATTTTCTATTATCAGCTACACATGCTGTTACTCTTTTTGAACTATCTGAAATCCACAATTGTAAGATCAGTTTTTGCTACTCGGAGAGATTATTGGGATACAATTGCATGAATGCATGATAGCAGAAATGAACTGACATATTATCTCTAAACAGTTTCTATTTGGGATACTTTGCTATGAAGAATATGTAATGACTAAATACGAATGAATATATTGCTTTTTTCATCCCAGAAAAAAAAATTAATTAGCTAGAATTTTAACTAGCGTGCAAAATTATGGTAAGCCAACTGATTTGAACAATGTTTTAAAAAATATTAATTTTTCCAAAGAAAATATAAATTAATGAAAAAGAAATCTCATTCATGTCATCCATGGTTTCTCTATCATATTTTATTGAATTTTTCTAAGAATTATGTTTTTTCAATCTATTTATATAAGTCATTTATCACTTTTATATCATTTTTTCTTTTTTTTCTTTTTTTCTTTTTTTTTAATTATGTTATTTTTTAATGATTTGTTTTCCTCAACATTTTATTAATTTATTTATATTTTTTGTCCACTCAAATTTGATTTTATTAATAGATTGTTGTGAGTTTGTTAAAAATTAGTTAGTAATATTCTTTTACTAAACTTTGATTTTTTTTTGTAAGTTTGGTAAGACTACATCTGAATCATGTTCAATATATCACATCAATCAAGACGAGGAATTGAACCGGTAACTTTCATCAAGAAGTGCCTTAACAGAGCACCTAATCATCATCTATCCAAGACCCCGTGAACTAATAAACCTTGATTTTATTACCTTTCTGCAAGTCTCATTCTTTTTTTTATTAACATATTAAAATTCCATAATTTAATGATGCTCTTTTCTAAGCATCTAATATGTATGATTGATCACACTATTATATAAGAATATCCCAAGGATAGTATAATACTGGGTATGGAGGGGATGGGACCCCAAACCACCACTCATGCTTATGTGAGTTGTCATCCTGAGTATGACTTCTATTTATTAATATATCCAAGAATATTTATGTTGAGTGGTCAATTATGTAGAGGTCAGTATTTCCCACTCATTGAGTTAATGATCTTCCCTATACCTAGAAATGGATGGGGATGGTACCCAAACCACTGCTTGTGCGTATGTAATATTTTATCCTGAGTATGGATTTGTTTATTAATAGATCTATTGCATAGGTTGTACCTCTGCACATAAACTCACATCTTGATCATCTTACTTCCATGGTTTGTTAAATGAGTGATGATACATCTCCTTTGTATATAGAAACAAAGTTAGTTTTGTGGATGTTCTTTATACTTTAAAATAATGAAGTAAAATAGTTTCCATATATAAGTCTAAGTTTGAGCATTAAGTACCCAAAACACATGGTCTTCACCAATCTAAATGATGAAGTCCTAGCAAGTCTACGTCCCTGATTGTTGTCCCCCATTCACAATTTCGTAAATAAGCGTGATGAATCATTACATGCACATTTTTAAAAGGTCAAACATTTCAAGGGATCTATAAATATGCTCCTTAATTTGTCACTTTCAAGTGAGATAATACGTTACCTGAGAAAGCTTGGGTAGCATAAACTATTTACAAGATATATCCATATATAACATAAAACCATTTACAAGTAGAACCGATTGTAAAGGTTAACCTATTTTATTGTTACAACCATTCCTTTATGATATGTAGAATGGGTACATCCATTACGTGTTTTATCGAACCAAACTCTATTCTTAGTGCACTTCCTAATAACATGACTTACTATAATATATAGAAGAAAGATAGACTTCTTGCTAAAATCTTAGAACCGCTTGTAAAGGTTAACCTATTTTATTGTTACAACTATTCCTTTATGAAAACCAAACTCTATTCTCAGTGCACTGCCTAATAACATGACTTACTGTAATATATAGAAGAAGGATAGACTTCTTGCCAAAATTTTAGAACCGATTGTAAAGGTTAACCTATTTTATTGTTACAACTATTCCTTTATGAGATGTAGAATGGGTACAACCATTACGTGTTTTATCAAACCAAACTCTATTCTCAGTGCACTACCTAATAACATGACTTACTATAATGTATAGAATAAGGATAGACTTCTTTCCAAAATCTAAGAAGCTAGAAAAATAAGAGGAAATTAAATCTCTAAAATATGGGGATCCTTGTTGCATCAAATTATAAGAAGAAGAGAAAGAATGATTTTCCTGCAATATTATGTTTTGACTGAAGGAAGGGGAGTGGGGTGATGATCATTGTTCCATTGGTGGTGTTTATTATGTTATTCAGTTGAAGGCCATTAATTGTTTTAAATCAGTCGTATTAATAATCTCTCATTCAATCCTCCAACAATAATTGGAACCATGATTTGAAGGTATATATTTCCATAGCATGATCAATTGTTTCTTTCAAGCCTTCTTCTTGACTAATACTATCATGGGTATTTTGAACACGGTCATAACCCTATCTATCAATATTGTCTCCATCTACTGTTGCCTTTCCACAATGTTTGTGTACCCTTGTTTTCAAGGGTAGACTTTGACAGGTATAATGACTCCTTTATCGTATTTTGAGGGAGAAGGAATGGCTCTTTCTTTAAATGGATTTTGAAATTTGGGCTTGAATTCACCCATTTGGACCCCCTTGCTTAACTAAGTATTCTAGTAATTATTTATTTCATTGTCTGTTCGGCCAGGGAGTCGCCCTGCTATCAACATCCATCTGCAAAATACCATTTGGTATTAATGGTCCTTCAAAATCATTGTATGAAATTCGTTTGAATTCTTATGTGAACATTCTAAATAAGATTAGCGAACATTCTTAAATTGCAAAACAAATAACTCGCATACCCTTTTCCAAAAACACAGTGTAATCTAACAAGAAGTTCCTCTTCCTTAGGGGAAATTTTTCCTCGCTCAATATCTCAATGAAGATAATTTAACCATTGTAGTCTACAACTTTTCCCACATTGTCTGAAAATTGCAAAAAAAAACAAATTCTCAAGCTCGAGCTTTTTCATGAAAGGAAAATTTAATGGAGAAACTTAAAGATGTCATCTAGTGCTCTCACTCGTGCAAATGACAAGAAAGAAAGAAAGACAAATTATTTTAACGTCCACGAGGCTAAAAATAGCCTATGGGACAAATAGATTCTTCATCCGGTTGATGTATTTTTCCCTTTTCCTATGAAGCCTCACAATATACGCTCCCAGCTTCTTGACAAACCCCTCGCTAAATAGATTATCACAAGAGCTAGCTGCCAGAATATCTACATAAATTTCCTTGTTGTCTTTGAAAGCTTCACATTCTAAAATGAAATTTTTTTCTATTTCCATTTTCCGGAATTAAAAATAAAAAATAAAAAATACATACTCTTTCCTCCCACACTTCGTTTGGCCTTTTCCAGCACCCTGTTTCACAATGGAGTTGATGAGAATCAATCCTTAATTGAGCAATAAGAATTTTGGCTTTCCAAGAAATATTGGCCTCTATGTACACTTTTTGTTAATGTCTTGAAAATTGTTATGCAAAATGAAAAGTGAATTGAATTTGTAACGTGGCCACGCTAGGTGATGGTGAGGCGAACGAATGGAATATGGAGGAGGCAATTGTTATGCAAAATGACAAGTGAATTAAATTCCTAACGTGCCTACTCTACCTACCAAAAATCAATTGGTTAAGGTCGAGACCTCCACTTCACTCCCAGTTAGCGCTTCCACTCATGTCAATGAATCAAAATCGGTTAGTCTTAATCACCATGAAATTGTTATGGAAAATGACTAATGAATTGAATTTGTAATGTGGCCTGCTAGGTGATGGCAAGGGGAGCGGATGGAATATGGAGGAGGAAATTGTTATGCAAAATGCCAAATGAATTGAATTTGTAATGTGGCCACACTATGTGATGGCGAGGCAAGCCGATTGAATATGGAGGCAAGTGGATGGAAAAATAAAAAATATTAAATTATTCGATAATGCTTAATAGTAGGGTCATAATTCAATAACATCCATTGATTTGGTTATGTAACAAAGAATATTTGTTGGAGGTGAAATTTCAATCATTTATTTATTAAAAAAATAAAATTCTGTGAGTAATGTTTTGAAATATGTAGGAATTTACAAGGTAAGTTCCTCAGATACAACACCAAAGGACATCACTCACAAACAGATCATAGATCAATACACTAGTATTGTTGACGTGGTTAAAACCCTCAAAGAAGGAAATAGTCCATGGCCTAAGCCAACGCGGCCACTTCAGTCAATTTATTAATAAAAGAATGAAAATTTACATAAGCCTCTCTCATGAACGGTTACCCTACAAATGACCCTCCATGCTCTTTAAATAGAGATCATGGACCAATCGGGTGTTAAGCCACGGATCAAGTGTCAGTAATACCAAGGAGAGAATGAACCATCGGATCACTACATATCGTGATCATCAGATTGTAAGTTACAAAAGTACATAGCAAAGAAACACACTTTACCTAACTCTACACTAGACCAAGTTATATTTAGTTATTTCCTATGTGTCGGAATATCCTAACACCCCCCCTTAAGAACAACTTGGGATAGGATTGAAGGATGTACAAATATGACACAATAGGAGAAGGAAGGAGGCACTAGAGCCTATCCCCCCTTAGTGACAACTTCCTGAACTCCAATCATAAATCGAAGTTTAGTAAACTTCGCCTCTGTGAGAGCCTTTGTAAAGATGTCTGCAACTTGATCATCTGTTGAACAATATTGCACTTCAAGAACATGGTCATGAATGAGATTTTTGATGAAGTACATGTGCAGTTCAATTTGTTTGTTGCATTGACGTTGGACTACATCTTTGCGTAGTTGAATGGAACTTTGATTATCACACCAAAGTGTAGTCGGATGTTGCTGCTGAAAGCCAAACTCTGACAGGATCTGACGAAGCCACAGGGCTTCCTTACTAGCTTCTACAGCACCATGACACTCTACTTCTGCTGAAGAAAGAGAAATGGCACTTTGTTTCTTGCAAACCCATGTAATAGGTTCTGAACCAAGAGTGAACACATAACCTGCAGTAGACCTCCGATCATCAGGGTCACCAGCCCAATCAGAATCAGTGAAACCAACCAATAAAGAAGATGCTTTTGCACTGTAATGAATCCCAAACTGAACTGTACCTCGAACATAATGAAGTATTCTTTTAGTTTTTTTCCAATGATTTTCATGTGGGTTTTGCATAAACTGAGCAATAAGGCCAACAGCAAAGGAAATGTCAAGACGAGTATGGTCAGATACAAAATGTTTCCTACAAGTTGACGGTATAAGGTAGCATCAACTTCAGGGGAAGTACAAGTGATTGAAAGTTTGGCTCCAAACTAAAAGGGAGAAGGGGCTGGCTTACAGTCTTCCATTTGAAAATGGAGTAGAAGATCACAGGCATACTTGGACTGGGAAAGGGAAATACCTTCCTTGGATTGCAAGACTTAAAGACCAAGAAAATAATGCAAGTGTCCTAAGTCTGTCATTTCAAACTTATTTTTAAGGTTGGACTTCACATGGCTTATAATGTTTGGATCACTACCAGTAAGGATAAGATCATCAACATAAAGAACAAGAATGATAAGAGACTTTCCCACTTTCTTGGTGTAGATATTATTGTCAGAATGACACCTAGAAAAGCCAGTTTCTAAAAGAAAGCAATCGATTTTGGCATACCAAGCCTGAGAAGCTTACTTGAGACCATAAAGGGATTTCTTAAGCTAACATACAAGGTTGGAGTTTGTTTGTATAAAGCCAGTAGGTTGTTCCATATAGATTTCTTCTTGCAAGTCCTCATGCAAGAAGGCAGATTTAACATCCATCTAATGGACTTCCCATTTGAAAGAGGCTGTAAGGGAAAGAACAAGGCGAATAGAGTTCATTTTGGAAATAAGGGATAAGGTTTTAGTATAGTCAATGCCTTCAACTTGTGAAAAACCCTTAGCCACAAGACGAGCTTTATGTTTATCAACTTTTCGATCTAGTCCATACTTGGTTCTGTAAACCCATTTGCATCTAACAAGTTTTTTTCCCTTTGGTAGAGGAACAAGATCCCATGTATCGTTTGCCAATAATGAACGATATTATTAATTCATAGTTGTGTCCCAATCTAGATGGCTTGAAGCGTCTGCAAAGGTGTCAGGATCATAATTCACTGAAGCTTGAGCCAGTAAAGAAGAGGCTCTATCGAACTGAGAACATGTATGTCCCTGATCTGTAGGATCACCAGCAAGTGCGTCTACTACATCCCGAGTAGCGCGGACCCATTTTAGAAGCTGAGGAGCTGAAGGAGGATCCTGAGAAGATGGGGGAGGATTGTCATCCTCACTTTCATCATCTGAAGAAGAAATATTTTCAAAAGTAGAAGAGATAGAGAGAGGTGGCACATCCACTGAAATAGACTCGTAGGCCGATATACTTTCAGCAAACTTTACATCTCTTCTAATGATAACATTTTTGGACTTAATTGAAATCAGTCTATATCCTTTGACATCTTCAGAATATCCAACAAAAATACATTTTTCACTCTTAGGTTCTAAATCTTTATGTTTCTCATCTGGAATATGGACCCATTCTTCACTTCCAAAAACACGAAAGTGACTTACATCTAGTTTAATTGAGCTCCATGCTTCTTCTGGAGTGATATTCTTTAAAACCTTAGTAGGAGTGTGATTTATAATGTAATTTGCACAGTTAATTGCTTTTGCCCAAAAATTAAGACTAAGTCCTTTAGATTGAAGCATACAATTAGCCATTTCCTTTAAGGTGTGATTCTTCCTTTCAGCTACACCATTTTGTTGTCGAGTATATGGAACAGTATGTTGCATTTGAATTCCATTCTCAGTGAAAAAGTTGATGAATTTGTTGTTAACATATTCTTCGCCATTATCAGATCTTAGCCTAAGAAGTTGATGTCCAGATTGTTGTTCAACAAAGGCCTTAAAGGCCAAGAACATGTTAAATACTTCACTCTTGAGTTTTAAGAAGTATACCCAAGTGCGTCTGGAGAAATCATCAATGAAAGTTAAGAAATACTTGTATCCAGAGAATGAAACAACTGGAAGTGGACCACACAAATCACTATGCACAAGCTGTAAAGGGGCTGAGGTGTGCCAAGAGGCACATTTTTCAAAACTATCCCGATGATGTTTTTCAAGTACACATCCAGAACAAAAACCATCTCTGCAAGATACCATTGGAAGACCTGTCATCATATTTTATTTAAATAGATTCTGAAGGGAGCAATAGTTTAAGTGACAAAATCACTCATGCCAAAGTTTGTTCACTTCATCATTATGAGTAACAAATACCGAGGGAAGATTTGAGGACCCAAAGTTGTTAAACCTATACAACCTTGTAGAATCATCAACAATGCCAGTAGCTAAAATCTGTCTAAGATCTCTTAGGTCCTTAATTACAACATCGTGAGGTGAAAATTCAACGATTTTACCTTCACTTGAATGAGTTATCTCATATACAGATAGAAGGTTGCATGATAAGGTTGGAACACATAATACATCATTAAATTGACCATTGTCTATATGAACAGTTCCAGTCCCTACAACACTAAGAGATCTATCATCACCAACATATATATTTTTGGTGTTCCAATCATTTAAAGAAGAAAACATGGCTTTGTTTTTGGCCATGTGATAAGAAGCTCCAGAATCAATGAGCCACTCATGAGAATGAGAGGAAGATGATACATTTAGTGCATAGCCAGACCGAGATGCTTGACAACCACATGCAGAAAGTTCCATTCTTGAAGATGAAGTTGAAGAGTGCTCCAAATGGATGTTATGCTTCTTCATTGCTGCTTCCAAGGCTTCCATCTTCTTAAAGCATTTGGATTCTAAGTGGCCATCTCGATTACAAAAGTGGCAATGTCTATCAGTATTCTTCCCTTTGTCTTTATTTTCCTTATCATTTTGTTGAATTGATTTTTCATTTTGAGGCTGAAATTGCTTAGGACCCTTGTTTGGTTTAGGACCCTTCTTTTTATGATATAGCTTCTTAGGATTCTTTGAATTTGGTTGTGGATGGGCGTCTAAGGCTTTCTTAGAAGAGAATCCAAGATTAATAAGACCAAGGTGTAATATTTTTTCTTGTTCTTTTATTAAATAATCACAAAAGGAATCAAAGGAAGGGGACTTGTAGTCTTGTCCTTGATAGATGAAGGCTTCTCTTGTAGAATGGAAGGTGGAAACAAACACAGAGTAGGCTGGTCCTAGCTTAGTAAGAATGGAATAGATAAGGTTACCATCTTCTTTCTTAAACTTAACACCTTCCAAGAGAAGTCTAGGGGTCTTGAACTTGGACAGAAAATCTTCAATGGAAGAAAAATTATTGGGGTCCAATGTAAGCAACTCATTTTTGAGTTGATGGGCTCTAAGGTCATTTTTAATTCCAAAAACTTTAGTGATCTATTTCATTGCTTCATTAGGAGTATCAAGTTCTGCAATATGGAATCTAAGGTCTGGAGAAATAGACATCCATATCAACCCACGTGCTTGATCTTTCCTATCTTCCCATTTGGCTACCTTATCTTCATCTTTCGGTTTGGTTTCTTGGCCTGAGGTTATTATGTAAAGACCTTTACTTCTAAGTAAATCCACAATGTAGGACCACCATTAGAAGTAGTTGGTGTTTTCAAGAATAACTTGGCATGGACTTTCCATTTTAACATAAACTGAAGCTATAGATGCTAAAAATAAGTGTTCCAATGGAAATATCTCAAAAAAATAGTCTTATTCAAAAAAAATGGCTCCAAAAACGGCTTCCGGATGAAGAAGTTATGGCTTTTTGAAGAAAAGTTGTTGAAGATGCTGACGAAGTGCGGGAATGTGCGGAAATGAATGATAATGTTATATTTAAAAAAAATCCACCCCCTTTCCAAACTTAATCTAATTAGCTTAACAAAAAGAAAGACTTGAACTCAAGACCTCTATTCTCATAAAGTAGCTTTCGACCAAGTGAGCTAGATTAAAAGGTTAGTAATTTTTGGAAAAGAGGAAGGGGTTTTTTTTTTTTTAAGTCACTGAAGCTTTGGGGTGCGTGCTTACTTGAGAAAGCTCTTTTTTGCCTACAAAAAAAAAAAAACAAAACCCAACACAGACATACAAAATAAAACAAACCTTACGCCTTGAAGTTAGCTTTAGCCGAAAACTATATATTTCCCTCAATGTTTCTGATTTTCCGAGATCACACTAAGGCGCGGCGGAAAAGAGCATACGCATGAGAAAAATCCTTCCTTTCTATTTCTGATTTGCCCAGATTGCATAGAGTCGCGGGACAAAGAGCATATGTAGAAATGAAAGGTATAGACCCAATAATAAAAAAACAAAGAGCTAAATAAACTGAAATAAACAGAGAGAAAATAACTAAAAACTGCAAATAAACATTGTATACCTCCAGATCTTAAAAATGACGTAGTTAGGACTACCAGAAACCTTTTCAAGTGAAATGAAATGGGTTACTCACTGGAACAGATGCTCCTAACATAATAGAGCAGTCCTCTCGGCGCAAAAGTAGTCAGAAACAGTGGATCTAGGAAACCGCAGTCAAATGCAGTTCTACTGGCTTCAGATTTGGATCACCAATGGATGCGGCCCTCAACTTGGCTCTGATACCATGTAGGAACTTACAGGTTAAGTTCCTCGGACAAAAAACCAAAGGAAACTACTCACAAATAGATCACAGATCAATACACCAGTATTGTTTACATGGTTAAAACTCTCAAAGAGTGAAACAGTCCACGGCCTAAGCCAACACGGCCACTTCAGTCAATTTATTAATAATAGAATGAAAAATTACATAAGCTTCTCTCATGAACAGTTACCCTACAAATGACCCTCCATGCTCTTTAAATAGAGATCATGGACCAATCAGGTGTTAAGCCATGAATCAAGTGTCGGTAATACCGAGGAGAAAATGAACTGTTGAATCACTACATATCGTGACCGTCGGATCGTAAGTTACAAAAGTACATGGTAAAGAAACACACTTCACCTAACTCTACACTTGACCAAGTTATACTTAACTATTTCTTATGTGTCGAAATATCCTAACAAAATAAATATGCATATCTATATAATTACTTAATTCTTACAATTTTAATTATGTATATGAATAACCACTAGATTATCCACTAGAATTTAACTAAAATGTTTAATTAGTAGTATAACATAAATATTATATAATGATACAGGAAAATTTAAAAGAAACATAACATTATATAATTATTTTTTTAAACGATATCATATTATTCATTATTTTGAATCAAGGATATTTACAAAGTAACAGTTCTGCAAGAAGAACAAGGCCCAGAGAGTTGCTATACCATATAATTAGTCAGTCAAGACACAAATAGACCAATATATTATGACTCCTGGACTACAAGAACAAAAGGACTAGTTATGATCTAAATAATATTCCAAAAAGCAACAGATAGAGCCTCATAACAAACCAACAAAATTAATCATCTACAAGATGGAGCCTCATAATAGTTGTCATTGCACCAAATAAAAAAACCTACTTTGGAATTATAGACCAAATCAGGTCCCTATACTACTAGTGTAACCCCTTATTGTTATTAGTGCAACCCCCTTATTATATTATTGTGCCCATATAGTCCCAATGTTGTTATTATTATGCCCCATAAAAGCCCACTATTGTTATTGGTGTGCCCCTACAATATTATTGTTATGTAGGTTTCAATACAACCCCTTAGACTCCTATATATAGAAAGGAGGTCTTGTCATTTGTATCAGCCAAGAATTGTTCATTTGTGTAATGTAAAGAAGGTTTCCCCCTTGAAGAGGCTTATTTTGAAGCTGTTGATCTATATTTTCTATATGTTGTGAGCTGGTTTCATAACATTTGGTATCAAAGCTTTGGATTCTAGGGTTTTGCTGCTCCAAACAGGTCATCGTGGAATTTTTGCTATAAATTTTTTGATGCGATGTTTCAAAAGCTAAAAACAAAACCCATTTGGTCCAAAATCATTCTAAACCTAGGGTCCAAAGTTCAGATCTTATCTCACTATAGTTTCTGAGATATGATCTGAGGAAGTTAGGGTTTTTGCAAGCTCCATAATTCCATCGCAAATAGGTCATCGTGACATTTTCGCTATAATTTGTCTTTTATGAAGGTTCAGACTCTCAAATTAACACTCATTTGAGACGAAATCTTGATGAAGCTCTAGCCCGAAATTCATATCTTTTTCACTATATTTTCGGAGATATGGTCCAAGACATTTAGGATTTTTGCAGGCTCCCGAATTACATCACAAACAAGCAACCTGGGGAAAATCATCATAACTTTCTCTCTGAGCATCAGATTGATATTTCATAAAAAGTTACAAAAATATGATGGATTTTAGTGTTCTTTATATCAGTTTCAGGTCCTAAGGTCGAAACAGTGACACGTGGCACTTCGTACAATTTAGCTCTACTGAAAAATTATATAATTAGGTCATCTTGGGATATTAGGCATAACTCTTTCTTGAAGAATCCAACTTCGATAAAACTGGTGGCATTGGAAAGAGGATACAAAGGGCTACTGCAGGTCACAATTTTAAACCTTGGAGATCCAAAATTTCTAAGAAATGATAGATTCAAGATCGAGCTGCTAAATGCAAGAAAAACACTGACTCGAATAAAGAAAATAGAAACACCTAGTAAGCAAAATTGGATTGATGATTTGAAGAATGCGAACGAAGCTAAGATAAATAGTTCATATGTGCCATGGAAGCTAATATCGATGGTAGGGAAGTAGATTTGAATAAAGGCATTGAATATTTGAAGAAAGACATGGAAGGTTTAAAGGAAGGTGGGACAAAGCTGCTACAAGAAAGGCCTCATAATGACGAAAAGGTAGTAGAGGAAACTCATGATGAGAAAAAAAAATAAATGTTAATCATGATTTCATAGAATCTAACATTGGATTGAAGATCCACCATATTACAAAGATCTATATGAGGAATTTTGATGGCAAGGATCCCATAACATCGATACTACATTTGGAGAAATAGTTTGATCTACATGATGTGCAACTGTTACAAAAGGTACGTATTGCATCTTTATATTTAGAACCGAATCAATTTTTATGGTATAAAGGGCTTTGTTCTCGTAAACCACTTATCACCTGGTCAATTTTCATGGAGGAAATGATAGCACATTATCAGGATACAAAGAGAAATACCTTCTTTAGCCAATTGATAAATCTCAAATATTAGGGTTCAATGGCAGAGCACATTGAGGACTTCCAAAAATTGACTATAAGGGAAAAACATATTCCAGAGGAGCATAGGATTGATGTGTTCATATGGAATTTAAAGGATAACATCCAACATGAGGTTCACCTTTGGGAACCTGATTCATTGGAGAAGGCATTCAGGTTGGCAAGAAAAAAGGAAAGTAAAATTATGGAAACAAGGAAGCCTACCACTCACAACTATAAAGATGGAAGTGTTGTTTCACCTAGCCTTTCACCAACTACAAGGTTGACACCACAACAATTGGAAGAAAAAATAGCAAAAGGGCTTTGTTACAATTGTGATATAAAATACACTAAAGCTCGTAAGTGTGTTGAGAAGAAATTAATTTACATAGATGGGGAAGAGGAGCAAGAAAAGGAACAAGAAACTTCAAAAGAAGAGGATATACACCAGGAACCAATCCCAAAGAAATAAGAAAGGAATTTGACCATATCTTGTAATGCATTGAAAAGAATTACCACTCCTCAAACTCTCAAGATAGAAGGGCATATCAAGAAGAAAAAGGTAATAGTGTTAATTGATTCGGGTAGTACCCACAATTTTATTCATTGAAATATAGCCAAGGACTTGAATTGCTTCCTATATCCAGCACCAAAGTGTCAAGTAATGGTTGCAAATGGAGGAACCATAAATTGCTCTAGAAAGTGCCATAATATCAAGATATCCATGGGAG
Source organism: Pinus taeda (assembly GCA_000404065.3). Taxonomy (NCBI): domain Eukaryota; kingdom Viridiplantae; phylum Streptophyta; class Pinopsida; order Pinales; family Pinaceae; genus Pinus; species Pinus taeda. The sequence continues at coordinate 129,532 of APFE030147022.1, forward strand.
AATATGTCTTGAATAGTCCAATGCTTTCCATTCCAATGTGTGGTACAGATGTTGTACTATGAGTCCAATGGCTACAATCTTTGGGTATGATAGGTTTTAATTTTCAAGAATGTTTCTTGAATTTTTTTTGGGAAGGAAAGGAAGTTGAATTAAGGGGTATCGAAGGGAAACCAAGAAAGATAATCATCTCTAATAGCATGACAAATCTTCTAAATAAAGAACAACGAGGCGTAATTGCACAATTATGTTCACTAGAGGCTCCCACATCGAAATCATCTATTTCTCCAGATCTCTAAAACATTTTGAATATAATCATTCCAATGTATTTGAGACTCTCAAAGGCCTCCCACCTATTTGTGATCATGATCATGCTATTCATTTGATTCCAAGAAGTGTTCCCCCAAACATCAGGCCTTACAGATATCAATATGCCCAAAAGAGTGAAATTGAACGTATGGTTGCAGAAATGCTAGAGGTTGGTATAATTCAACCTAGTCAAAGCTCTTTCTCTGCTCCATTAGTATTGGTACACAAGAAGGATGGATCATGGTGCATGTGTCTGGATTATAGGGAGCTCAAAAAGCTTACTATTAAAGATAAATTTCCCATTCCTGTCATTAATGAATTATTGGATGAATTACATGGAGCAATTTACTTCACCAAGTTGGATCTTCGTTTAAGATATCATCAAATCAGAACGAAGATTGAAGACATTCCAAAAACAACATTTAGAACATTTAGAGGGTCATTATGAATTTTTGGTCATGCCTTTTGGCCTTACTGTTGCACCTTCTACATTTCAAGGTTTGATGAGTTCCATTTTCAAACCCTTCCTGAGAAAATTTGTGTTAGTATTTTTTGATGATATACTAATCTACAGCAAGTCTTCGAAGGATCGTGTTGAACATGTTGATAGGCTGCTCAAACTATTGGCAGAGAAACAATTATATGGAAAAAACTCCAAATGTTTCTTTGGAGTACAAGAGGTGGAATATTTGGGTACTCAGATAGTTCATATCTCATCTTATCATCCTCAATCTGATGGGCAAACTAAGATAGTGAAAAAATGTTTGGAAGGATATCTTCGTTGCTTTGTATCTAATAAACAGACACAATGGGTCAAGTGGTTGCCTCTGGCTGAATGGTTGTATAACACTTCCTTCCATACTGCAGCAAAAATGACCCCATTTATGGCACTTTATGGATATCATCCACTATCCATCATATCATCTTTAAAAGAAAATTCTAAGGTGCAAGCAGTGAAAGATCACATCCAGCATCAACAACAAGTTCTCAACCTCGTAAAGGATAACCTCACTTTGGCGCAGAATAGAATGAAACAACAAGAAGATCAACATTGAAGCAAAAGAAGTTTTGATGTAGGTGATTGGGTATTTCAATGACTACAACCATACAAAAAAATGTCCCTCAAGAAAGCTAAGGATAATAAATTATCACCAAAGTATTATGGTTCGTACAAGGTGTTACAAAAGATTGGTAGTATGGCATACAAATTGGAGCTTCCTGCATCTTCCCGAGTGCACCCATTGTTCCATGTTTCATGCTTAAAGACGGTTATAGGTGAGAAGATCCTAATTCAAACAATATTTCCAGAACTTGATGAGGAAGGAAAAATCATATTGGAATTGGAAGCAGTCACAAAAACAAGAAATCGACAGCTACAGAATCGATCAATTTTAGAGTATCTCATCAAGTGGAAGAACTTACCCGCTAAAGATTCCACATGGGAGGGTGAAAATTTTATACAGAAGCATCCATAACTACTCAAGCATTGAAGACAACACTTTTTGAAGGAGAGGGGCATGTTAGGTCCCTATACTACTAGTGTAACCCCTTATTGTTATTAGTGCAACCCCCTTATTGTGTTATTGTGCCTATATAGTCCCCATGTTGTTATTATTATGCCCCATAGAAGCCCACTATTGTTATTTTTGTGCCTCTGCAATATTATTGTTATGTAGGCTCTAATTGTATTGGTACCCCTTAGACTCCTATATATAGACAGGAGGTCTTGTCATTTGTATCATCCAAGAGTTATTCATTTGTGTAAAGTAAAGGAAGTTTCCCCCTCGAAGAGGCTTATTTTGAAGTCATTGATCTATCTTTTCTATCTTTTGTGAGCTGGTTTCATAACATTTTCTCTAAGATTTATAGCATTTGCATAGCACATAAATGTTATCCATTACATGTAAATATCAAGGGAGTCTTCAAATATTTAACTAATTTATTTAAACCTAACAATTCCAAAAAAAAATATTCCAATTGGGCACCTTACTCAAATATCATTATCATTTAACTATAATTTATGCTAGGGGTTCTCCCCTATTTTCTACTTATGAAAATTTCACAATTTTTATTTTGTCTTCTTCATTCCCATCCTATATGAACTCATGGATTTATTACATCTTTTTTCTAATGTCACCATACTTTCTATAGTTCCTTAAAATAACTTGCATATTCATTGGTATATTAACAACAATTTATTTTCAATAGGAATTGTCCTTATTTAAACCTTACAGTGATCCTTACCATGCTCTTATATCAAAATACTCCTGCAATTTTGTAACTATTTTCCACAAGAGTATACATTTGTGAGATACCATCAAAGTGCTAAATAAATTCATCATGACAATTTCCTAATCCAAAATCTTACATCATGTTCTATATAGCCTATACCTTATTGATTTCTTATCCTTATTTGTGAGACTTCCACTTACTCGCCTTAAATATCTATCTAGTAATCTTTTATGTTCATCTCCTCATTCTTAATTTTCATAGTTATGAGGACTAGCATTTGTTATCTTGGTTATAAATTTTACAAGTTCCTCCTTTTCCTTTATTATATCAGGTAACTTTATCAAAATATGCACTACAATTTTAGGAATCAAACTCAAAAACTTTCCTTCATTTCTTAAAAATTTTGTCTCTTTATACTTATGTTTCCATCATCTCAATCTAATAATAGGTTTATGTTCCTTACGAGGTGGTTTTATACTATACTAAAATATATATTTATTTCATTTTCAACTTCATTTCATGTGTATTTTCAAGGAATGTACTACTATTCTCTTAATTTGATCACTTATAGTTTCTCCACATCCTTGCATGAATAGCTATTGTCTTATTTACGTCCTCGTGTTACCGTAGATAGTTGAGCATATTATATGATTATATAGCACTTCATATATAATGGCCTTGTATTAATCTCCATAGTCAAGATTTCATTACCATTCTTCATGTCTTCAAGACGCTACATCCTTAGACAAATGTAACCCATTAAGCTATCAAAATTCACCATGAATCCAAATTTTCAATCACTCCATCCTCCTTAACCCACTAATTTTCATCATTTTTACTAGGTTTTTATTAACCACTCTTCTAATGATTGTGTAAGTAATCAAATATGGTCTAAATCCTTGCATCATATTTTAAAGGTAGGTCCATGTGAGTTTTATGCATCAAGTGAGTTCGGAAGGATATTACCTTTTGTTATATAATGGTTTGCATCATCTTCCTCCTTGGATATTTTTGGGTTATGGATTAAGGTATTTAGTTCTAAATTTGTGGTATTTTTCCTTAAAACTTCATGGGGCTAGCTCCATCCTCCTCAAATATTAAGATTTTTCCCAAGAGAAACTAAAATTAACAAAATAAATTAACACCAAATACTTCAAATTATATATATATATATATACATATTATGCTTAACCATTTCAAGTCGTAATAGATAAGTATGATTTTATTTAAAATCCTTCACTGAGTGATGTAAGGATTAAATTGAACCATTAACTGCTAACTTGATCGATATGTATTATCACCATTTATGATTTTGTATGAAATGTGGTTGAATAATCTCAAACGACATGTTTCTTCAAACCTTTATCGGGACTTTATTAACACCAAAAATATACATGTTGGTAATTCTTGAACTGATCATAACACCAAACATTCACAATGTCATAGAACATGTTTATAATATTAAAAAAATAGTAATAATAATAATAATAAGATAATTTTAAGATCACAACTAAACTAGACACTACTTGGTGTATGAGACCCCATTCCACATAGCTATTTGATTATTAAATTCTATGGAGGTATACATAGTTTATCCCCCATAAATTTGAACCGATAACTTCTTACAAGGACACACATGTAGTGTGTGTGTGTGTGTGTGTGATGTTAAAAATTAGGGGTTTCAAATGTATACCTTATGTACATTTTTTGTGAATGTGACATTGTTTCTTCTGTTTTGATATTTTGTTAGTATTACTTATATTGAATAGATTTATCAATATATTTGGGTTTTCCATCTCTAAGAGACCAATACTAAGAATAATTTCATATTGTTGAATCCTCCATAGGCCCTAGATCCAGTCTATGGCTAACCAGGCACACAAACATACTAGGAATCCCCAACTTACAAGCACTTTGTACAGCGGAAATCTATAGTAATGAAATCAATAAAGTATAGAGACATATTGAACCCAAACTCAGTTTTTTATTAGTCCATAAATAAAACAATCATGGGGCTATTGTACCAAGTATCATGGCCCTTTAGATCACTACTACAGCTAATAGACATAGCATACAAAAGATTAGGGCTTGAGGTTAGATCCATTTGATCCTCAATCTACCCACAAAACATAGAGATAAATAACCTGACATATTTAATTTATAAGTCCTTCTACTTCATCACTTTCAGTCCTCTTTATCCATTGACTTTACTCCTTTCATATCTATGTCAAACCCATCCACTCATAATGTGTTTATCCCATCAAATACATTACATATTAGCCTTCAAATCACTTCAAAAACTCACAGTCTATTAGTCCTTCAATAAGACTACATAACTAGCCATCAATACACGTTGTTCACAAATTCATTTGTGAATAGACTTCATCAATAATGCTCACTTTCAAGCTCATTGTTCATAACTCCTTTAATAAAAAAACTTCTTGAATATATAGAGATCACTTGCTAACCAAACTATGGCCAACCTATAGACCTCAGTTCAGTCATATCTCAGCCTTCACCAAACTACCCTTGATCTACTCCTTATGTTTTACTTAGCCAATCTGGGCACTTCAACCACCCATTATCAGAGCCATAGACTCTCCTTTGTCCACCGCAAATCCATGTCCTCCGCAGCAGTCTTACCTCTCATTATTATACTTGAAATTTTCCTTAACTAGGCCTCCTAAATCTAAGTATAAACTAATATAGGCCTTTGCTACATACTTAAGCATCAGATCTACCCCTCGGATTTCCTGATATGGGCCTCATCTCCTCCAATCCTTGAAATGTCTAGCCATACTAGGTGTTCTAACCACCCTACGACCACTTATATTTTTTCCTCAAACCATTTTTTCCATCCCTCAGCGTCCCTCCTATTCACAGCCTCCTACCTATAGCCTTATAAGCTCTTAGCCTAGCCCACAAACCCTTCATCCTACCCTCGACGCCTTGATATAAACCTCATCCTATAGATCTAAGTCATGTAGGTCTCAGCTCCTTAAAGTTGCCTCGAATTAGGTCTTTCACATCTAAGGTATGCCCTCTCATGCTACAATACACATCGTTACATGCTACGACTAGGATCCTAATCTTTGTTGTGGCCATTATCAACCATGGATACTCCTTTCCTTGCAATCATTACACAAAAGGGACACAATCATGCTTCAATAGAAATCCTTAGCCTCTTTCATGGATAGAACTCAGCCCTCCCCTAGGGAAAACTTGCACAAGAGAAGTCACATCTCTCTTGCACACGATGAGCCTCTCCTTTGGCTCATCCTCTATTTATCCTTTTCTTTTGGGTCACTTATAAAACCTCGATATCTTAGGTTTTTCACCTCTCAACCCTTTGAATAATTTATTTCTTTAGGTCCTAAACCCACATCTTTGGGTCCAAAACTTCACCTTTGGGTAAATTTCCCAACCAATTCTCTTAGGTGGGTTTTCCCTCTAGGAAATATCTTCCAAGGTACCCAAAATTCTAACACATATTCCATTCACCCTTGTAATACGAGATTATAGGGTGATTCAACTTTCTTTTTAAGGACTATAGAACTCCCTTTCCAACACCTTTCAATATCCAAATGAAATATGTGTAACCTTGTTCACGAGGGAGGCTCGTGAACTCAAAACTCAAGTTCTACAAGTAGACCCCTCATTGAAAAATGCCTCCAAATGATCATGTATTTATTCCCAATGATCTTTTGTAAAAAGGGCACCAAGCGGAAATTTGATAGCATCATTGTCTCCACATGCCAATCCATGAGACCTCGAGGGGGTATACACCCTCCACCAAAGAACCATTCTACCTCCCCAAGACCCCTACAAATATGTCATCTCAAAGCCCAAGATAGTTCACATCATTCTTGTAGATAAACAAGTTCTTCATTGCAATTTTCCTCTTCCAAGAAATGACACATTTCACAATCCAATTCTTCCAATGCATCTAATTGGTGATCTATCCAATATTTATTCTATAAAATTGGATGTGATGAGAGATGTAGAAAATGACATTGTTGACTTGGAGGATGTAATGAAGAATGGTTCATACACTAGAAAACATCCAACATATAAAAAAGTCCATATAAGATTTAAATATGTATCATTGATAATTATTGAATGAGTTAATATTACAATGAGCTTGGTGGCAATATACTTATATACATCAACTGAAGGTGAATACGTGATGTCCATCAATTTTCTAATTATTGTTACTATTATTATATGTTCTTTATGTTTATTACATTACTTCCTCCAAGGATGTTTTGTCCTAAAAGCATAGAAAAGTTATATATTTGTTCTTGTTTGTAATATTTTCACATGATACTCTATTCTTGATGATGTAATAGTTGAAGAAATACAATAGAATGATCTTTGAAGCACGAAACAAAATTATCATATTATTGCAGAGTCAATCCACCGTAATTTGACACAGTGGAATTGTGTTTATTGGGTTCTTAGATAAAACTTTTTGGATTGTGATTTCATGAATGATTTTTATTTTGAGACCAAATTGCACTAGGATTGATCTGCTTCAAAATATCGGTCAAATATTTCCACTGCTTAAAGAAATGTCGATATAATGATTGGTTAAATTTTCAACTCTTGTGATTTGAGTGTCAATAAGTTGTACTTGTAAAATGGTCTTTCCTTATCATAATTTTTAAAGTTTCTTAATCCACCTATAGTATTATATATTTTTCGTACACTTTTGTAGATTTGTTAATCATTGATATTTTGTTAGTAGAGACACTTGGATTTGTTCAAGCTTGTATAGCAATTCATTATACTTCGACATCTGAAGATATCACTACTTCAATTGGATCAATCATTGTTTTTTTTTCAATTAATGAATATTTGTTGATAAGTTGTTCTAATTCTTCCTAGCGCATATTTTCTTCATTTTTTAACTTCTTGATTTGTATGATGAAACTTTGACTATGATATCTAGGGTGAGAAATTTCATCATCTTCATTAACTACAATTTTGCAAAAGGTATATTTACATCTTTTCTTGTGACTTCTACTTATTATGAGGGATCACATTTGATACATCTTTTAGGTCTCATGATGGGGAGCTTATGAGTATGAGTATTATAGGTATAGGTTGTTAAGGTTAGACAAGCTTGTGCTAGATTTAGCTGTTGAATTCTAACTAGATCAAAGCTCAAATTAGGAGAAGGAGGGTTGGTTGAAACTAATCCTAAAATTGGAAGAGTCTATCCTCAAAAGACAATGTCGGAGGAAGGTTCTGTGGGGCCAAACCCTCAATTTATAGATAGTTTCCTGGCCATAAGGTCCATGGTAGAGGAAATGTATAAGGACTTTAGAAAACATAAAGATGAAGATTCATCAGGCTCCAAACAAGATAAAGCAGAAGAAGAGTCTCTCCTCCATAACCACTCAAAAGGCAAAGGGAAAGAAGAAAGCTTTCTCACACCTCCTAATAGTCCTGAACATAAAAAAGAAAACATCTTTGATTAAACTAGATGCTAAATTTGATTTACCAATATATGATGGAGAGTTGAATGCAAAAAAGTTGGACAATTGGATCAGACAAATTGATGTTTATTGTAGAGTGTAAAGTATTGATTCACACAAGAGCAAGATTCAACTGGCCAGCCAACGCCTTGGAGGCACTGCCTTAGTTTGGTGGGAAGGCAGGACCCAAGCTGACATGAAGAGACATGGTAAGACTCTTTCTGTCTGGAGTGAATTTGTTTCTGCAATCAAAAAGCAGTTCTATCCACTGGCCTACATGCAGCAAGCCATGATGAGCTGGCAAACTCTTCAACAATTGAAAGGGCAAAGTATACAAGGTTACACCCAAGAATTTAGGAAGAGAGCTTTGATTCTAGGAATCTCATTAGACTCACCTGAGACTCTATTGAATTACATCGGTGGTCGACACAGCTACATGAGGCACACTATCCTCATGTTTAATCCCACTAGTATAGATGAGGTATCTGTTCAAGCTACGCATCTAGAAGCTAGAGGAAAGAATGGAAACCCAAAAGTTGGGGGATCATCCCAACCCACTACAAGCAAGAATAAGGAGAAAAGAAAATAGAAATGGAAAGCAAGGAAGGCCAACACTGCACAGAAAAGCAAGTCTTCATGCACTCATTGTAAGAAGGATGGGCATGATGATGAGCACTATTAGATTTTGCATTCGAAGCTGAGACCTAGGAAGTTCGAGGGCAAGAAGAAGAATATTGCTACAACTATTCAGAAAGATTTGGGGTTGGACTCAGGAGATGAAACAACCATTGCAGCCACAGGTATGAAAGGTAAGAATTTTGAAGCATCTACTAGTAATTCTGCACAGTCTACTATTGATGAAGAAAATGAGAGAAAAATACATGAGCTTTTCACTATTCGAGTTATTTCCAAACATCAAAAGATTGATACTTTGTTTGATAGTGGCTCACAAGTAAATTTAATTTCTTAAGCAACTGTAAAGAAGTTGGGATTACTGACTACACCTCACAAGAAACCATACCCATTAGGATGGTTAAGTGATAAAGCACAACTACAAGTGACTAGACAATGCAAACTCAAGTTTTCTTTTGGTCAGCATTTGTAGATGAGGTTGAGTTAGACATAATTCCTTTGGATATATGTGGAATTGTTTTAGGAAGTCCTTACTTGTATGACAGAAAAGCTATTTTCTATAAAGCTGAGAACAAGTATCTACTCGTTAAAGATGGAATTGAATACTTTGTAAGAGCTCATAAGCCCAAGAATAATTACACTCTCATAAACTCAGGGCAGATGAAACAAATGATAAATTCATGTAAAAAATTCTTACTGATGGTTGTAAAGGAAAAGAAACCTGATAAAACCAATGTATTTGAGGGTTGTGATGCTAAACAACAAGCTGATTTAGAAAAAGTTGTTTCA